>KK112233.1:53728-85463 GCA_000611955.2 Stegodyphus mimosarum | reverse complement strand
CGTCGTGTGTAACCTATGGAAACAGTTCCGGGATACTGGATCCATCGAGAGAAAGCCTGGGCAAGGTCGTCCAAGAGCCATGACAGCGAGAGAAGATCGTTATTTGTCCATTTTAGCGAAGCGTAGCAGAGGGGCTACAGTTTCTCGGCTCTCTCGGAACCTGTATGCAGCTGCAGGAACCCACGTATCAAGGATGACCGTTTCCAAAAGACTGTATGAGAGAGGGTTGTTTGCCAGAAGACCGGCGGTCAGGAGAGTCCGATTAGCATGGTGCATTCAGTACGGAGCAATGGGCGACCGTTCTGGTCACCAACAAGTCCTAAACACAGATTCTTGCCGTACTTTCATTGAGAGAGCCAGAGACAAGCTACCTACCATCCGATGTGCGCGAAATCAACAATTGTAGCGGTGTAATGGTCTGCATAGTCACCATGTTAGATGGCCGCACACCTCTCCACGTCTTTGACAGAGGCTCTGTGACAGGTGTGAGGTCTTGGAGCCCTATGCTCGCCTTTTCCGGGGTGCAGGGGGCCCCGAATTCATCTTGCACGACAATGACGCGAGGCTGCATCAAGCTCTTCTGGTCGACAAATTTCTCAAGAGTGAGGATGTTCACCCTGATAGATTGGCTAGCCAGGTCTCAGGACCCCAACTCTATAGAGCATGTCTCGGATGCCCTGGGGAGGGCAGTTGCAACACTCAGCCCCCCTCCGAGAACCATCCAGGTACTTAAAACAGCGTTACTGAATGAGTGGGACAAATTGCCACAGACACTCATAAACTGCCCTATTTCCAGTATGACATCATGTTGCGAGGCCTGTATGGCTATAAGAGGGGACCATACCCCCTATTAACCCATTTCTTTTGTGTCTTCTGCAACCACATTTGCACACCTTCGGGCTCCCATGAGTGTTACAACGAACATGTATCTATTATAACCGTTGAATGTTTATTTTGTTTGTGTTATATCAACCTATGTTCAGACCAAATTTTATTAAAATCTGTTCAGTAGTTCTGGAGATTGTAGATCAAATATGAAAATTCTCTTCATTTATTTCACCATAGAAATACAATATATTTGTAATGTTCACTGTTTGTCATTGTGAATTTTTGATTTCGCATGGTGGAGGACTCAATTTTAAGCACTTGTGTAGTATACAGAAACACAAGACCATCAGTTGTATTGGGGGGGGGGTGCAGAGGAAAATAAAATGCTTCTCTGGAAGCAAAGGACCAAAAAGTTGTTAATGCAAAATACCTGTTCTATGCCTTTTTATTGGAGCACAACCTGCCGCTAAATACATTGGATCAAGCTATTTAGAAAAGTGTTTCCTGACAAAGACATCACTAAGAAATACTCAATGACAAAATTTTCTCACGAAATGGGTATGAAAAACAAATCTTCAGTTATGGATTACATTAAAACTGCTCCATTCTGCCTCTCTACAGCTGAAAACAATAATACAGATACAAAACTGTATTCAGTTTCTTTTTTAATCCAGACTTCTGAAATTAAGTGTAGTTTACTTATTGTTACCAATTTAGAAGATTTGGCAGCCTTTTACTATTTTCCATTCATTAAAACTTTAAAAGAAAATGCAATTCTTCTGAATAATTCTTTAATCTGTTGGTATTAATAGTGTATCAGTAATGGCAGATTTGAGGGTTGGTGTTGCAGGTATTTAAAAAACATTCGGTTTGCAAATTATGAGGTGCCTATACGTGTCATATCTTAAATTTAGCAACTGAAAATGGGGCAACTTCTGTACCAATAAGTACTTATGAATATATTGGTATTTATTATTCCAAAACAAAGGAAAAAAATGAAATAATTCCAGTAGGTGCGTAATACTGAAATGCATGAAATATATATGTACACTGCGGGAAAAAAAGTGGGACAGTTCTAGATCTTCTGTTCTACTGGGCCGATTGACGAAATTCAAATTGCGTTTCTCGTGTCTCGAAAGTGCGACTTAGGGTATGCATTAGATTTATATTGTTCAAATAGAGGGATTTTGACAAGAAAGTCGGAACTCTTTCTGAAATGACATGCCAATTTTTTTCCATATTTCGATTCTATGATTCAAATTATACCAAACTGCCAAGTTTTGTAAAAATCGCACAAGTAGTTTTTAAGAAATTACAAACTTTTAGCTCCTCAATGTTAACTCAGTTTGATATGTATTTATTACTATAACTTTTTTATGAAACTTATTTGATTCCTTCCTATGCAATTTGAAATATAGGTTCATTCCAAATAAAATTCACCAATTTTTTAACTTATTTTTAAATTTTTATAAATTTTTTTAAAACATTTTGAATTATAACCTATGAAATTTTTACGATTATTATAAAGTAGATGTATTTCTAAGCATACCTCCAAAAAATTAGAGCTTTGTATTCAAAATTTCTGAAGATATATGGGAATTTAAATATTGGCACATTTTGAAATTGGCAGATTTGTTGAAAGCAATAATAAAAATGTCGTTTATGCACTTTCTTAAAATTATTTGAAAGGAGGAACAATGTGACTTTTTTCTTCTCCTGCACAATGGAAGGGATAGGAAAATAGGTTGCCATGTATTAAGGAGTTCGTGAAGTGTATTATTCTTGGCGCAAACTGAAAAAAATTCTCCCAAGTTAAATGAATTTCTCCTTAAACCTGTCACCAAATTTTACAAAATTTAGTATTTAGGCATAATTTGAATTGTAGAATCGAAATATGGAAAAAAATTACATGTTACTTCAGAAAAAGACTCATTTTGTGTCAAAATAACGTATGTTAGAGCAATGCTATATATAAATTTAATATACATATTCTAAGTCAAGCTTTCGAGACATGGAAAATGCAATTTGGATTTCGTCAATCGGGAATAGGTAGTATTAGAACGGGAAATATAGAACTTCTCCCCCTTTTTTTTTTCCACAGTGTACGTGCTGGTTATCTTAGAAAGAAGAGAAGAAGAATTAGAGAAATGTTTATCTAGAGTCCTTGACCAATGAAACTACTTGCATTTAAGAATTAGTGATTGAAATTTCAGACATTAATTACTATTTAAATCATTGTGAAAAAATGTATTTTCTTTCTGTGCATTTTTATCATTAAAAAAATATTTTTGTCATTGAGAAAATTCTCCTGAAGTCTTAAAAAAATCTCATTTCTTACTATCATGGGTTTGCAAGTATCCTTTAGTAAAATAAGAGTATATTTGGAGTCATTGTGTATGCACACTTGTGTTGTTCATTGTTTTCTTTGAAAATGTTGAAATACAGCATTTCTGAGTGTATATTCATCGTCAAGGCCTACTATTCAAGCAATAACAACCCAGTTATGGTTCAAAGGAAATTTGTGACAGTACAGGTTGACAGCAACCGATCCAAGTGTTACAAAAATCAAAAATCTGATTAAAAATTTTTATAGAACTAGTAGTGTTTGTGATGACAATGTTGGTTGTGGAGCAAGCATGGAAATGCCTGCAAATAAGAAAATACAAACTGTGTTTCAGAGTAGCCCAAGGACATTTAATCATAAAACCTTCACAGTAGGTTGGAATCAAATGGTAGACAATTACAAATTGTTAAGACCTGCATCTCTTCCATACAGACTTCAGACTCCATTAGGCATTGAACAGTGTTTGTATTTCGTCAACACTGTTGTCAATATGAGTAACAAACAAGAATTTGATAAGAATATGCTTTGGATTAGGGATGAGGCCAACTTTCACTCGGATGGGTTCATCAATAAGCTGAATAGCCCCATTTTGCAATCGAGAAAGCTCTCCACCCGAAAATGGGTTAAGAGTGCATTATCAGGTTGTTGAATAACTTATTTTTGTGGAGCAATATTAAAGTTTACTGATAATCCTGAAACCATTGTTGAACTGAAAACAGCCATTTGGGAGGTCATCAATGTCTTGAACTTAGGCAAGTTTTGCAGAATTTTGCTCATTGTCTGTGCCAGGTCATAGGCATTTATGGCAAGCATATCGAACATGTCATAAACTAAATTTGAATATCTAGTTATTTTTTAAATTTAAATAGAATTTTTGAACTCTAGTTTTGAAAATTTGATTTTTTGTTTCATATAGTTCAGTAATTGTTATCCTGTGGCTGAAGTGTATGGTGATATTGTTAAAAATAAATATTCTGACAGTAAGAAAGAATAGTGCGGTATACCATAGATTTGAATTTAGGCTTCGCTTAAAATGGTAAAATGTTACCACTAAGTTTCAGAATATTGCTAGTTAACGTCGACATATTTTGTCATAACATCTGCTTAAGAAAAGGGTTGCCTTCATGGAAGATTGTGTAAGTAGAACTTTTTTTATATTTATTTACTTAGCATATTGTGTCACAAAAACTTTTCTGAATTGAATCTGGCACTTGGTTGATTTCAGAAGTTAAGCTTCAGTTTGTTTTATTTTGAGAAGGACTACATTCTTTTCGAATTCCATAGACAATTGTATGTATTATTTTATAGATAAATAAATAAAAACAGTTTTGATTCAATAACTTTCATCTGGAATACGTCTGAAGGAAACACTTTCCTGAAAGATCTAGATTTATGGTTAAAGTTATTAGCTGCAGTAGTATTCAAATTAATCTGTTTTCATCAAATAGAAACCTTAGTTTAAATGAAATGAATGTTCACAGAACTTGCATTAAACCTAATATGAAATAGTGCTCTGGTTTTGGCAACTTTCCCTCACATGTTCTTTTTGATTGATTTTTAACCCACCAGTGGCAGAGTTGCGGAACACTGGGAATTTATTTCCTGGCAGACTGGCTGGCAGCATGTGTATGCAAATGTGAGCCTCTTTCCTATAGAAAAGCCCCCCCCCCCATGAAAAAGTCCTTAGAAGTTCATCACCGTCTTAGGGCCTCGCATGCTTTGCTGTAATAGGATAAACTAAACCAATTTCACCAGTTTTTCATGCATGTTTCACCTCATCTTCGTGAAACAGATTCTGGAACTTGAATTTAAGAATTCAAGAAATTTATTAACATGTTTTTCCAACTTTTCTCTCGTGATCAATCAGAAATTCATGATTCAATTGAGATGTGGTGAGTTTGGGTGTACAAGCACATGCATTTGACGATTTTAAAAAAATACTTGTAACTTTTTTAATTTCATGATGGTATGCGAGTTCTTGGTCTGTCTTGCACGATTTGATTAAATCCTTATGTAAATGATTTACTAATGAACAGTGAACCACAACATTAATGGCATTGGCAGAAAGGATTTTTTTTTTTAAATTTCTACGCTAAACATGATTATTCTCCAGTGGGTTTCATTTGTGTTATTTAAAGTTGTTTGTTGATGGATTATGCTTTGTATTGCATTTTCTATGTTTTTTGAATCATAATGCCAACACTTTTATAAAGTTTAAAAATGTTAATCCCAAAACTTCACATAGCTCGGCTATATTTTTGTGAATTTTGCTGTGTTCTTAGCAGAAAGATTAGCTTTGTGCAGGTACAGATGGTTCTAGGACCAAGACGATGGCTTACGGAGTACCTTTGGTAACAAAAGTAATACCTCCACATCTTCGTTAGGAAAAATGAAATAATTCGGACTAAAGAAATGAAAAAGAACCGAGTAGGTTTAAATGCCCAGAAATGAATGAGAAGTACATTAATGGGACAGGAAAATCTTTTCAAGCGCTCACTTATTTGAGCAGGATGACTGATGCGTTGGTCTGCCTGGATGAAGCAGTGAAAAATGCAGCGTTAAAAGAAAACGGGGATGTAGACTTTACCAGTCTCGGAAAGCAAATGATGTGCATGTGGCAAGAAAGGTGATGCTCAGGCAAAATGGGAATGTTCATTTATAAGTCTTCAAAAAGGTTGATGTCAAAAGAATAAGGGCAAATCTTCATTTCACAATTATCGATTAATCATGGAAATTTTCACGTAATATATTTTTAGAGGTTTTATACTACAGTGCCTCTGAAACATTATACACAGTGTCCATAAAACGTCTTATGTGACAATTATTTTCTTTCAACCATAGTACAAAAATATTTTAAATGATGTAAATATTTATGTTTTGGTGTTTTTAAATTAAAAATGAAATTTTTGCCAAAATTATAAAATGTCGGAAAATTTTGTTTTAAAAGTCATATTAATGTGCAGTTCTTGTACCACAAAAATTGTTTTAGGTATTTAAAATTATATTCATGCTCGTAAATTGAAGAGAAAAATTTTAATAAATTCAGTGATGAGCTTTTCTATATATATTGTCATGTAAAGTATTGACCAGTGTGATTTTTATTAGAAAAGATCTTACTTGTGTTATGTGATTCCTTCTCTAGAATACCTAGCCAACCCGTAGTATTATTTGCATAAATTAAGAAGAAAATATCTTTATAGTTTAATAGCATTTTCTTTGTATAATTGTTTATCATTAGAAAGTTTTATGGAAAAATAGTTTTCGTTCAGCAACGGCTTTTGGTTTTTTTATGAAAGAAATGTATTGTTATCAGTTGCTTCATGCTTTACTGGTCAAAGATTACATTTATTGCAGGAGTATTTTTGATGAAACTAGCTTTTTATTTATTTTCAAATTGGGATTGTAAGAAAGAAAGCATGTGATTACATGCTTGTAGTTATTTGCTTGTAATTTGGTTGTATTATTTTGCCTTTTTACTTGTGCATTGTTCGCATAAGTGCCGCCATCTATTGGCAACTCTTGTTTTTGTGTTACTGAAACAAAGCGTGTGGTTTTCTTTGCTCTGATGCTAATTTTTCTTCTAACTAATTGCAAACTTTTCTGACTCCGGAGCACCATGTGACCCCACCAGCACAGCATATCTTTCACAATTCCACAGCCATGACGGATGTTTTGCATTAATTAACCTGTTTTTCAATATTCTGACTTCCTACCTTTGTAATGTAATTCAAGCCATTTCAAGTTACTTATCGTTTTTATGGATTTGCTGAAATGCTAATTTATACTCTATCCTAATTTTAATTTGTCCGTGAACCTGGTTTACATTACATCTATGGAAGCTTTCCTTCTTTATATGCAAGTTCTTTGTCACGGTTACGCATGCATACAGCAGCACACCAATCGCAAGGTTTCATTGAAGGTCGGAAATGTTTGCCAATTTCCTCGCCCTTCCTCCTTTTTCTCTATTTTTTCACCGTTAAAACCCTTGCCTGCGCTTTCTTGCGTTAGTTTTTATTTGTTATTTCAGATGCGCTTCTTGGTTCATTTAGTTTCCACGGGGTTCTTCAGCGGAGAAATTGTGGTGTCGATATCGCCATACACACCTTTCAGATGTTTTGAATGCCGCCATTTTGTTTATGCACTGCCGATGATTGCGCAAATAAGCTAAGTAAGTTTTTTGTCCAATTATTTCTTGTTGTTTTTACGGTTCTATTTTTACATCGTTTTAGATTTGGCTGTTCACGTTTACTCGATGTTCTCAGCCTGCAGTGTTTACCCTTCCCTTTCTCCTTCCCCACGTGTATCACACTTTTGGAAACGCTGATCTAACAAATATGTAAGTCGTACAACGCTTGTGAATGCTATCGGTATAAGGGTGCTAGAATCATGGTACGGGTGGCGATCATTTTGAAAGACTGCACCGATATACAGAGAGGAGTTTCTTCATCTCATGCCAAGTTGTTTTAAGGTACAACAGCTAAAAACCTCCCCTTAATAGATGACAATTCTGGTCACCATCGTGGTGGTCCGTACATTCTCTGAATTTAAATCCTCTGGAACTTGTGTAAAACGCTAAGTCTTAGCAGCCCTCACTTAACTGTCCAGAAATATCCAAGGTTCTATCCATTGTGAATGCACTTTGTTATACTGAACAATCGAATACACAACATACAAAGTCGATGCAAAGCTTATGTATTTCGTCAGGATAAATTTTATGTTCTTAGCTGCAAAATCATTCATTTTTATTATTGTTCCTTAAATTTTCCTGCCAGTGTATGGTGATGACCGGATTCAACCTTTTTTTAACTCAATCTTAAAAATATTGGGCCCACCAGCGGCGAAGTAGTAAAGGCCAGTGAACACTGGTTATTCGTTCCAGCTTCGAATCCCAGGGAACAGTCTGATTGCATGGCTGTTTTCGTGTTTTTTCCCCATGTGAATGAGAGCCATTTTTCCTTAAAAAGCCCTCCATGGGTATCCCTTCCTTTCCATGTAGTACCAGACGTTGGAGCACTTAATAAATAAACTTTAAAAATTTTAACTCTTTACTCAGAAGGCTTACATTTAAGACTTTTCACACAGTGGTTTTTATGCAAAAAAATTCAGTAATGCGGTCTAGACTATCTTTGCATTTGACTTTTCTTAAGAACCATATTTTAGTGACAGTTTTTTTTCTTTGTTTTTCACTAGCTGAGTATTACACTATACCAGTGGTTTTCAAACTTTGTCGACTCGTAGAACCCTTTGAACTGTAAGATTTCTCTCGGGAATCTTACCTTTACGAAAATGCATCTTACAGTAATATTTAAAGTAGATCAATATGCTATGAGTACTTTATATAAAGAAAATTAAAAAAAAGTATTGTGCTTTTTTGTTAAAAAATTTTAATGTAAAATTAATATAATTTTTTCATTAATACCATTAACTTGTACTTTATGTGTCACCCACCCTTGTGCCGACCAGCCGTGGAGCAGTAAAATTGCTAAACACTGGTATTTCCAACCTGGGCTGGCTGCATGAGCGTTTTCGTGTTTTTTCCCATGTGTAACTTGTATGCGAGCCGGTTTCCCTTAGAAAGTTTATCATGAAGGCATCCCCTCCACTTAAGCGGTTAGCCCTAAAGTACTTTACTATCTAAACCAACCCACCCTTGCATTATATTTAGTGATTGGAGTGTGCTTGCAAGATAACTAAGTCTATGTTTATGTTCGCCGCCCAGATGGTATAGTGGTTAGGGGAGCCGGCTACGACACCAAAGAGCCTGGGTTCGAATCCCGGAGTAGACATGGCTGTAATTGTGCGTCCCTTCGTAGGAGGCAAAGGTGGCTCACCTTTTAGGTGCCTCCATAATAAAGGGGCCACCACTTTTGGCCTTAGTAGTCGCCAAGCCGAAGTTGCCTGAGGACCCACCATTGCGGGGGGGGGGAATCTTTATATTCTCGTCAACGACAGTCGCAATCTTGACCACTTGCCACGATGAATTTACTGGGCTTGCTTTGATATCAGATACCTGATTTGTTGTTACACCCTTGATGAGGTGGGATAAGCCACAAACATAATTTTCCTTTCGAACTTTTTCTTTTGACCCCAGGGAACACAATTTGAAGACCACTGCACTATACTATGCCGTCAGGATAGGAGCGCTTTTAAAAAGCCTTAGATTAAATGCTGGTGTATATTAAAATCCAAATGGGATAAAATTTCCTAATTTATGATGACATATTTTAGCCTGAATAGTGTCTATAAAAATGAAAATAAGCAATGAATTTTCCAATTTACTAGTTGTAATGGAAATATTCTTATAAGTTTAGAGGATATAGAAGTTTAGACATATAGTAATTGATCAGAAAAATCGTCAGAATCAGATAGTAATTGATCGTCAAAATCGGGTAACGGATGGTGCAGATATGTGTAAATCGTAAGGGAGCTCACAATGAATTATTTTAGAAGATGCCGATGAAACATCGTCTCTCCTCTGATGATATCTGAAACTCGGACTTTAGATAAATGCTTAGATTTTTTGCTGATGTACCAAAATTTCAGTCGACAAAATCATTTTTAGAAACTGATACAAGGTTACTAGATTTATTCATTAGCAGAAAACGTTGGAGGTACGACTGTTCTAGACAGGCAATTTGCAAATTTTTTATCATTTGATCACGGTCACAAAGATGCAATGTTATTAGCATCAGAACCGAAAGTGCAAATTATTGCTTTAAAGAAAATGGCAACTGCTTTGGCAAATGAACTTTTGAAGAATATCGGTCTCAATTTCAGCAGTTTTACAACTCTTACAGAATTACCTTCATGTACAATTTTACATTCGTATAGAATGGTTCGGTTTATTTGATTACGGCAAAGCTCTAGAGGGTTATCTGCATAAGGGAAGACATACTTTCATGGAGGACTGTCTAAAAGAAACTGGCTTGTATACTCGCTATACATGGAGAAAACCACGAAAATGTCCAGGCAGCCAGACTGTTCACGGAATTTCGACAGAACTACGAGTGTTCAGCACTTTACCGCTCTGTCGTTGGTAGCCTTCATATGGAATGGCAGTAGCTTAATTGGCGGTTTGTAAGTCCACAGTTTTGATTAAACAAGCGGATGGTTTACTGATTAGTTAACATAGCGCTGCATAATGTGACATGAAAATCTGAGTAATCCTGAGAGAGGAACCACTTACTTTATTAAAACCAATTGGTGTCAGCATAGCCGTTTTCCACCTGGGGCGTTTTGAGTTAGCTGTTCTTACTACACATCGAAATTGTTGTAAACATCAAACCGACGCATAAGAAAATAAAATGTATTGTTTAGTTTCAACATTCTAAAATGTTATTTATTTCTTCATTTTTGCTTTACTGTCAGCAAAATCATCGAATCTTGCATTACTTTCTTGTTCAACAAATCACCAAATGTTTGTAGATTTTAAGATCCACGCATGTTTTGAGAACATTAAAGGAATGAGAAAAACATACTCTTCAAAATATCAATGGAGCTAAACACATTTAATATAATTAGAAACATATAAACAGTTTAACTGCGTTTTAATTAGGGAAACTGTTGTGATCATGTGCACGTGCTATGAAAAGGTCATGTATAAAGTTTTTATAATGATTGCCGGGTATTTACGTATTAACTCGACCACCTTAGTAAAAGTCGCCAAATTTTGAGTATCTGCCAATCTCTGGCAACCATGCGCATAACTCCTTCAGCCAAGCAACGCCGCCATTTTCGCGTTCTTTCGTTTTTGTTGTATTACAAGTTCCAACGGTTTTTATATAAAAATCGTTATATTTTTTGCCTTAGTTTAAAAACATGAGCTTGTGGAATTTGTCAGCAAAGGAAAAAAAGTGAGGTAAAATTTACAGAAGAATACAGAACTTTTTAAACTTTCTAAAGCGAGCAACAAGGAAATCCGTTCCATCGAAAGCCGCTGTTGCCGAGGGTTGCAGGGAACCGAGTCTCCGCAATTCCGTGATCTTTTTTTTTTAATGAAACCAGATTGTTGTTTAGCAAAAGAATGGCGTAAAAAATTATTAAAAAATCTGAAGAAGAATGTAAGCGTTTTTATTTTTTTGATGTATCATGTAATCCTTATTTAATAATTCACATTTGTATTTTCAAATGCTAAAGCATGTTTTCTTTTCATATGTTGAGAACGTTAGCGATTTACGATAGATATTGATACTTTGGGAATCTTTCTAAAAAAAAAGGTGGGAAAACCACCAACTTGCATCCGATAAGTAACTGTAACATTTTCTTCCGTAAAGAATCGCCAAATCCCGCAAAGGTGGTCGCGTTATTACGTAAGTACCGAGTGCGGGAATCTAACCAGTGCTGTAATAACATTAATGTAAATTAATGAATAACTCATAGTTTTACAACTAATTTTTTAACTTTCTACCTGATTAATGGGCTGTCTACATGTTTTTCGTGATTATCTGTAAAACAAGTGCTCAGGTCTTATTTCTAATATTACGATCTTTTTCGCTATGGCCCACCAGCGGCCGAGCGGTAAAGACGCTGAACACAGGTAGTTCGGTCCGAGGTTCGAATCCCGCGAACGGGCTGGCTGCATGGGCGTTTTCGTGGTTTTCCCCATGTGTAACGTGTATACGAGCCAGTTTCCCTTAGAAAGTCCTCCACCAAGGCATCTCTCCCCTTAGGAAGATAGCCCTTGTGTGCTTTGCCATAATTGAATAACCTAACCTTTCGGCTGTGCATCCCTTTCATGTTTACATTTCGATTTGGCTTTGATTGGTAAATATCTTCAAGATTTTTTAAAATGTTGCGTAAGAAGGTTTGAGAAATACTGAAACTTAATAACACCGTTCCGTTGACTCATTTTTGGGATCTGTTCATTATATTTTTTCATTAATATCGATGATAAAAATGGTTTAACAGGTTTAATAATTGAGCGCTTCCGAGAAGAGAGCATTCGCAGAGATCTAAAGTTCGAACACAACAAGAAAGAAAGTTTTTGATGAGAAAAAGCAAGTTCATCCATAGTAGAATTCAGCTGTCTTAACTGGTCTAATCGATCTTCTTAAAACTTGGAAGGGCTTTGCCAGTGGTCGAATGTTAGAGTTATTGAATATTGGCAGTTCGACCTTGGCTCGAAAACAGGCGAACGGGTTGGCTGCATGGTTTGATTTCCCTACGGGAATATGAGCCAATTTCATTCAGAAAATCCTCCACGAAGATATCTCTTCCCTTAGGCTAAATAACCCAGGTGTGCTTTGCCGTATCCAGATAATCCAACCCAACTTAACCTAAAAGTTGGCTAGCTGGTTTATTTAATTATGGGAAAAATTACGTCTAAAGGGGCGTTTGTGTGTTGCCTTTATTTATTAAATATCATGTTATTCGCCCTTAAAGCATAGAATTCAGTTCAACAGCAATATCGCCAAATATTTCTAAAATGGCATATCTTTAGAATTTCCGATACAAAGTCTCGCTCGCTGGAGATAAATTATTTAAATTATTTTTTTTTTCGTACGGTGTTGCCATTGGCCGTTTTTAAATCGTTGAATTTATCAATCAAAAATTCGTTTAAGTTTTATAAATCATGAAATAGATAATAAAACAAATTCCAAATTTAAGCTTCCAGATGCAGCTATTCGGGCGGAAACGTGCGTTATTCGAAATTGGATGGCTCTAAGTACCGTTGCTTTATCACATTTGGAGAAATATACACATATGTATGAAGATTCTTCATTATTTAATTTCTTTAAATACACAGTCCAGTCACATTAATGTGACCATCTGTCAAAAGCCAGAATAACCACCTTTCGCAGAGCGGACTGCTGCGAGCCGTGCAGGAAGAGAGTCACATAGGTCCCTGAAGGTGTTCTCTGGGATGTTGAGCCATGCCGACTCTAATGCCGTGGCCAGCTGCGCTAGATTACGCGGTTGAGGATCCATGGCGCGAACAACTCGATCGAGATGGTCCCACAGATGCTCGATTGGGTTTAAGTCAGGTGAGTTTGCTGGCCAGGGGAGGACGGTAAACTCATCCTGGTGCTCTTCGAACCACGCACGTACACTGGCAGCTGTATGGCACCTCGCATTGTCCTGCTGGAAGATGCCATCATCCTGAGGAAAAACAATGCGCATGTAGGGGTGAACATGGTCCGCAAGGACAGATGCGTACTTGTATTGATCCATTGTGCCTTCCACAATGATCAGTGAACCTAGAGAATGCCAGGAAAACATTCCCCAGACCATAATGCTCCCGCCTCCAGCTTGGACCGTTCCGGCAATGGTTGCAGGGTGGTTCCTTTCAGAGGTTTCACGCCTTATACGCCAACGTCCATCTGTCCGATGGAGCATAAAACGCGATTCATCCGAAAACGCAACCTGTCGCCACTCAGTGGACGTCCAGCTGCTGTACTGGCGTGCAAATTCTAGCCTTCGCCGTCGATGAACAGCAGTCAGCATAGGTGCACGAACCAGGCGTCTGCTTCGGAGGCCCAGACGCAGCAATGTTCGCTGAATAGTACTTTGGGAGACACTTTTGGTAGCCCCTTGGTTCATTTTGGTGGTCAGTTGCTCAACGGTAGCCCGTCTATCTGCCCGAACGCATCTCCGCAACCGTCGTTCGCCTCTGTCATCTATGGCCCGTGGTGCACCACATTTGCCACGTCGCTGATTTTGGACAGTCCCATTTTGCCATGCACGGTACACTTTTACCACGGCGGCACGCGAACAGTTCACAAACTCAGCCGTTTCGGAAATGCTTCCACCCTTGGCCCGAAAGCCAATGATCATGCCCTTTTGGAAGTCGGATAAATCGCTTCGTTTCTGCCTTACGCCAACGATTGAAATGTTTTCCGAAGCCCTCACACACCCTTTATATACGCTCAACTGCACTGTGCTGCCACCTGCCTTCTGTGATTGGTTATTTAACTCTGACATGGAAAGTACGTGGTGGTCACATTAATGTGACTGGAATGTTTATAATACAAGGCGATAACTTTCGGTAGCAACAATTTGAAAAGTGATACAGACGTTTATAGTGATTCAACACAAAATCGCAAAACGGAAACAGTAGTCCTTTAAGAACAAAGCCCTTTGAACTAAAAAAATATAAAAGCTTTCAGTTTTATATTACTCCCAAAAGGGCGTTTTTTTAACGTTTTGTGTGTTACCTTTATTTATTAAATATTATGTTCTTACTTGCAAAACAATGCAAATAAAGCAAAGATTCCATTTTCCTCTGTTACCGTGTAAAGAAAAAAAGTGTTAATGGCTTAAAGAGATATTTTTAAAAGTACTCTCAAATTTCAAGTAAATATTATACAGAAAAGAAATGTGCGTTAAAATACAAGCGGTATCCTGTTTTAGAATTTCTCTTTTAAATAATTCTCTTTAATTTTATCATTAATTGAAGAAGTGAGTTTTTTTATCGATCGAACTACATACAGTGTCTCACAAAAGTGATGGGACACGTGTTCTTTACAAAAGGAAACCGTAATAAAATAAATTAAAAAAACATGTAAAAATTTTTTGTGGGTGTGTTTCATACTTAAATTTAGTAACAATTATTACATAACATACATTTTCTCAAAATATTAATTTAATAAAAATACAATTGTTTAGAACGGAAGAAAAAATGGCTCACATAAGTGATGGAACACCATTAGACTATGCAACAAAAATCGTCTAAAAATATTTTTTGGAGTTTTTATTTTTACTCAAAAGCAATTGGCAATAATTTTTAAAATCGTCTGCATTATTTCTTTCCAGTTTGTTTTGGAATTTTCGTGTTTTTTAGCTCTGTGCGGCCATGAATGCTAAACGAAAAGAAACGTTGCCTGAAATTAGAAAATTAGTTATTAATTTGCATATTAAACGTGGAAAATCTATTAAAGAAACTGCTGAAACAGTTAATTTGAGTCATTCAACAGTTTTCAATATCATTAAACGATATAAAAAGAATCATATGATTCAGGATAAAAGAAGACCTGGCCGACCAGCAAAGCTATCCGATGGAATAAAGCGAATTATCGTTCGAAATATTAAAAAAAATCCGAGAATGAGTGCTCCTAAAGTTGGTGCTGATTTACAAGCATTATATGGAGTAATTTTTAATCCTGAGACTATTAGAAGAGTAATTCGATCTACTGGATATCACGGTAGAGCAGCCAGGAAAAAATTCTTCGTAAGTGAGAGGAATAGAAAACTCAGACTGGCTTTCGCAAAATCCAACATAAATAAGAATTTTGATTACTGGAATGAAGTTATACTTGCTGATGAGAGTAAATTTAATATATTTGGTTCTGACGGTAGAATCTTGGTGTGGAGAAAACCCAGGGAAAAATTTCGCAAACAGAACTTGGTGCCAGCAGTAAAACATGGTGGAGGAGGAGTTATGGTATGGGGGTGTATGTCGTCCGCTGGAGTTGGTAATCTTGTTTTTATTGACAGTATAATGGATCAGTACAAGTATATTGGCATATTAAATCAAAATTTGAAATCTTCAGCACGAAAATTGAACCTTCATAACGATTTTAAATTCTACCAGGACAATGACCCCAAGCACACTGCTTTGAACGTTAGACTCTGGCTGCTGTATAACTGTCCTGAAATAATAAAAACACCACCACAATCTCCAGACTTAAATCCCATAGAGAATATTTGGCAAGAATTGGAATCAAGAATTCGCAAACACACCATTTCTTCAAAACAACAATTAAAATCGGTGCTTCAAGAAGAATGGGGTAAAATCACTCCAGAAATCACAAAAACATTATTCGAATCCATCCCAAGAAGATTAAATGATGTTTTAAAAGTAAAAGGAAATCCAATAAAATATTAAAACCTTTTAAAAAGTAAAATTTTTGGATAAATATTTGGTGGAAAAGTAAGAGTCCCATCACTTATGTGAGCCATTTTCTGCTCCGTTCTAAACAATTGTATTTTTATTAAATTAATATTTTAATACTTTGAGAAAATGTATGTTATGTAATAATTGTTACTAAATTTAAGTATGAAACACACCCGCAAAAACTTTTTACATGTTTTTTTAATTTATTTTACCACAGTTTCCTTTTGTAAAGCACAAGTGTCCCATCACTTTTGTGAGACTCTGTATTCTCCATTTTAAAAGGGTCTGCGGGTAAAATGTAATTTTAAGTGGAACTTTATAATTTGACACAGCCCATCTACTTTCATCTTGAATTTTATAATGCTTTATAATGTCGTTTTTGACGAAATTCATCAACAGTTAAATGCCGTGTTTACTAATACTAGCCTAATTGATATTATTAGTTAAGTTATAAGAGCCATCATAAACACAAATAACATTACACCGTTGCCATCACAAGCCACAAATAATAGTGATTACTGTGCTCGTGGAAGATAAGCAATGAATTTATTGCTATCCTGATCATAATATGGTATCATATGACAATAAATGCATGTACCGCTATTAATAGAGCAGTCAAATAATACTGAGAGGGAATGGTTATATCCTGGTTTTAACGCGAAGTCTGTTCTTTTTTGATAATAGTAAATCACATAACAATCGCTGAAATTTAAGAAACAGTAAATTTGAGTGAACCGAAAGATGTGAAAAATGTGCATTGTCCTCTCCGGGACTCGAACCTGACCTCTCGAATATGCGTCGAGCATGCTGGCCATTACACCACGAAGGCATGCTAACAAGGCTAATAAGAAATACATTAGGTTGCCACATATTAAGAAGTTCGCAAGTGAATTACTCTTGGCTGAAACTGAAAGAAATTCGCCAAGTTAAATTTTTGAATTTCTCCGTAAATTGACACCAAATTTTACAAAATTTATTATTTAGGCACAATTTGAGTCGTAGAATCGAAATATGGAAAAAAATTGGAATGTCATTTCAGAAAAAAAGTCCGATTTTTTGTCAAAATACCTATATTAGAACAAAGCTATATACAAATCTAATATATATCCTAAGTCGCGCTTTCACGTATCTCGCATAAGTCAAAAGTGATTAGCCGGGGAGTATTTAGTGTTTCACCTCCCTTTTTTATTGTAATCGATAGTGCCAATTATCGATATATGTATCGATGTATCATTTTATATAATTGGCACTATCGATTACAATAAAATGATTACAATAATTGACATTTGATTATTTTGAATTTCATTTCTTTCACATCTTTGTGAATTTGGTTTTAAATTTCTTATTTTTTTACCCCCCTCTCTCTCTCTCTCTATATATATATATATGTATAATAAATTTCTAGGTCAAGTGTGGAAAGGTAAAAATACTGAATTTCGAGGTCATTGGTAAAAGAGAATCCGGATTATACTATCTAAAAGAAAAGGGGTGGCGATGTAATTATTAGTAATTCTGTTGTACGGGAAACATTAAAGGAAACAACTGAAAGGTGTACTAAAATTAATATGAAAATTCTTCAAAGCAAGAGTGAAAAGTACGTAACATTGCAGTAAAAGTGGACAGAAGAAAAAACCTAATATTAATCTCCTTCGTTTTTTGCTTCAAATAGAACTTTAAGAGGGGAGAGTGTTTGAACATAGAACACCAAATACGGTTAAAACAGTTAAGAAATAAAAAAAAAACATTTTTTACAATTAAAATTAAGGTTTGTAGGCAAAAACAATAATTCGGCCAGCGAGCAGAAACATATTTTTTTCGGTGTACAAAGCTCAAAGTTAACTTTTGGTCTCACTCGGCAAAAAGACACTGAAGTTGGTGCAAAAACTGGCTTAATTCACCGTTCTGCTAAGAGTTTCAAAGGCAAACAAATGGCGGCTTCGTTAGACTTAGTATCACTTAAACAACTTTCAAATTGTTTATAATTCCAAAACTATTGCATGTAGATTAACTGAATCTTAAAATAGTACTAAAACTCTTAACCGGAACATAAAAGCAATGTAATTCAATCACTTTTAAAGCAAAAAATGCACATTTTTCCAACATTCTTTGGTAAAGAAAGGAAAAATAAATAAAAAATATAAAAGAATGAATATCTTTTCATCCCACAATGAACGCTTTATTGTTAACAGCAGATGTTAATCCCTTTCATCCTAAGAAAATTCCTTCAGAAAATCTAATTTTAAAAGAACATACAGAATTTAATTCTTTCATCAACAGACCAATCGATCATTTATTTATTGTCTTTAGACTTATCGATCATCTCTTTATTAATGCGATCAATCACATCTTTTATTTACCGCATTTTTGTAGGTAAAGTTCTGTGTCAAAGATTTCTCAAATTAAATTTTTTTCCCGAACTATGTGAGCATCCCCGAATTTGATTTGAATTTTAGTACTTAAATACCATCAAAATGTATTTGGGACATTTTGCAGACTGCGCTGGTTAAATGAGAATATTTTGTAAGTAATTTCCCTATGTAGATAGAAATCATTATGTTGCTTTAGTTAAATTCATTAGAATTTACAGTATTCAACTCCAAATAAGAATATAAACATTTTACTTCTTTGTTCGAAGTAAAGGAAGCATTGTAATCGCGAAAAATTTCGGGTATCATATTTCAACGGAAATATCCATTTTGGTCTCTCCCGAATCCATTTTGACTAGTTTTTTGCGTGACTTCTGTAAGTGCGGACGGAATGAAAAACAAATGAAAGTGATTTCAAATAGATTAAAAATGGATTATTTCGTGACGCCTGTACATACGTACACTGTGGAAGGGGGGGAAGACAGTTTCATATCTCCCGTTCTACCGTGCCGATTGACGAAATTCAAATTGCGTTTTCTATGTCTCGAAAGCGCGACTTAGGATATGTGTTAGATTTACATATAGCATTGTTCTAATATAGGTATTTTGACACACAATGGGTGTTTTTCTGAAAGAACATACCATTTTTTTTCCATATTTCGATTCTACGACCCAAATTATGCCTAAATATTAAATTTTGTAGAATTTGGTGCAACATTTACGGAGAAATTCAAAAATTTAACTGGACGAATTTTTTTTTCAGTTTTTGCCAAGAATAACCTACTTGGCGAATTTCTTAACACATGGCAACCTATTTTCATATCCTTTCCATTGTCAGCAGCGGGAAAAAAGTCACTTTGTTCCTACCTTTTTACATTGTGCATGAGCAGAAAAAAGTCACATCGTTCTACTTTCAAATAAGTTAACAAAGTGCGTAAACCACATTACATGTTATTAGCGCTTTCAACAAATATGCCAAATTTCAAAACGCGCCAATATATAAATTCACGTATATCTTCGGAAATTTTGAATAAAAATCTCTAATTTTTTGTAGGTATGTTTAGAAACACATCTACTTTAAGACGATTGTAAAAATTTTATAGTTTGGAATTCAAAATTGTTTTCTGAAAATTTATAAAAAGTATTTAAAAATAAATCATAAAAAATGGGTGAATTTTATTTGGAAAGAACCTAAATATCTAATTCTAAAAGAAGGAATCAAGCAAGTTTAATAAAAAAAGAGATATTAATTAATATATACCAAATTCAATTAACGTTGAGGAGCTAAAAGTTTGAGATCGAATGTTTTAAAAACTACTCGTGCGATTTTTACAAAACTTGGCAGTTTGGCATAATTTGAGTCGTAGAATCGAAATATGGAAAATAATTGGCATATCATTTCAGAAAAAGTTCGATTTTGTGTCAAAATACCTATATTAGAACAATGCTATATATAAATCTAATACATATCCTAAGTCGCGCTTTCGAGACATGGAAAACGCAATTTGAATTTCGTCAATCGGCCCAGTAGAACGGGAGCTATAGGAACTGTCCCATTTTTTTTTTCGCAGTGTACATATGTATCTTACATAACTCAAAAATAGTTAGCCGTAGAACATTGACATTTCGTGTATGGGAATGCTATAACATCTATTTTTGCACCTCCCATTTTTATAGCAAAAGGAGGTACCGAAATGTGTGTATATACCCATACCACCCTTACCTGTCCTTTGTTTTCGAAATCGTTGGTCTTAGTCATATACTTCCAGTTACAGAATTGTTCACAACAGCTTCGCAACTAATCGCACTCTTAGAAACGCAAGGGTTTATATAGCTTTTCTTTCAGTTCCACACGTTTCGAGAAATATCTCGACAGGAAGTTATTCTAGAAGCTTCCCGATTGGACCATGGGATATCGCCAATTTGGTCGCCAAATGGGCGATAAAGTCGCCAATCTGGCAACCCTACCATAAACTATTTTATGGCAACCCTAGTGCTATGCCGGAAAGCTTACATACAGGCGCAACCGCCGAATTTTTCTTAACAATATATACCCACCCACCCTTACCCTTCCTTTGTTTTCGAAATCGTTGGTTGGAGTCATATACGTTCAGTTACATAATTGTTTTAAATGACGAGAATATTTATGTTTTGGCAGTATCAAATTAACAAAAAAAATTTTTTTTGGACAAATAATGAATTCTAACTTAAATGCGATCTCCCGTTTCCTATACTTATATTTGGGAATGATAAGAGGTTGAATTCTTTGAACTGACTATTCTACTATTTAATTGAAAAATTTTGAATTTTTGATGTCATTTTCAGCTTGCTGGAGGGATCGGTTAATTAATTTAGAATAATTCGAGAAAATACGTTTAAACTTCATTTAAACTTATTTCTCGAATTATTCTGACTTAATAAACTGATTTCTCCCGTAAAGTTGGAAAAGACATAAAAAGTTCCAAATTTTGAAATCAAATATCTCGATCAACTTCTTAGAATTTTATTTTTCACTAGCCGCTGCGCGGCCAGCCTTCGTCTGGCTTTTAAGTGTACCAGAAAAATGCCTAAAGAGAACACCAAACATTAAACTTGAAAACTGCACAGATTTTTACTCTGCAGAACACTTTTATCGAAAAAGAAACAAACAACAACGGAAAAAAAATTCAGTTAAAAATGCATTACATATAAAAAGCATACAACGAAATAAGCAATATCCCTTAATACAAATATTAATTATCCTAACAAATAAATTAACCAACTTCCCTTTGCAAAATCTTAAGAACTCAAGTGGTATAAACAGATTAAGAACTTAAACAAATTAAAAAATATCACGCAAAGCTTTTTTATAATTAAAATTACATATAATTGAAACATAAGATCACAATGAAATAAGCAATATCCCTTCATACAAATGTTAATTATCCTAATAAAGTAATTAAACAATTTACCGTTGCAAAAAGAAACAACTTTTTTTTTTTCTTAAACTTTTCAGTTTCTTAAAAATAGTAACATAAGAAATACGATGAAAAATTGTTGCCAAACCGAAATTTTTAAAAGAATAAAACTATTCAAAATGATGCAATTTCATCAAAAATCTATCAACAACAATAAGAAAGGAAAATTGTTGCCAAAACTACATTTTAAAATATCTGAGATGTGAGAAGTGTATTCGGAAGCTTCATTTAAAAAAATTAAAAAAAAATACAAAATATTATTATTTTTCCAAAATTCCTCGAAAGGATTAAAGTTCAACGTGTCCAAAAATCAAAGGAAAATAAACGGCACATTTTTTAAAATAAGTTTTTTAAAAAAAATTCCGCCGAAAAGGTGTTAAGCTCACCTTCCTAAATAAATTCGTATTGAATCGATTTATTGAAATACGAAATTTATTTTAAGTTCGTAAAATAGCTAAGTGTCTACGCTTCACGACGATGTAAAAATGAATCTCGCTTTCCTGTAGCCCATTATGTCTCAAAATGACGCGATTTGGTCACAAAACATAAAATAAAAAAAATTAAAATTTGAATTTCGAAAAAATCCACACACGCACACAGAGAGACTCTTTGTTTTATTATATGTAGAGATGTAGAGATAACGAGTATACAACCCTGTCAAAAGTCCGATTTTGTGCCAAAATACCTGTATTAGAACAATGCTATATATAAATCTAATACATATCGTAAGTCGTGCTTTCGAGACATGAAAAACACAAGTTGATTTTCGGCCCAGTAGAACGGGAGATATAGAACTGTCCCATTTCCCTCCCCCTTTTTTTGCGCAATTTACGCACAGACATAATGAAAAATAATCCATTTTGAACCCATTTTACAATACGTTTTGTGAGAAAGAGTTCTTTATTATGTGTGTGAGTGTAGACATCATTATGTAAAGAAATAGTTCAAATGGATTCGGGAACGAAACTAGATGTTATAGCAGTTCCATATACAGAATTTTAACGTTTTTTGTATCCAGATTGGACGCATTTTATATTACTATTTGGAATAAAGAATCTTTTATTTTGTTCCTGTGTACAGACGTCACACCAAAAAATAGTCAAAATGGATCCACGAATGGTCAGAATGGATATTTCGTTTGAAATCTCATATCTGAAATTTTTCGTGATTACAGAGCTTCCTTTACTTCGTGTTAGGTTATTCAATTATGGCAAAGCACACGAGGGCTATCTGCCTAAAGGGAAGGATGCTTTCGTGGAGGATTTTCTAAGGGAAACTGGCTCGTATACACGTTACACATGGGGAAAACCACAAAAACGCCCATGCAGCCAGCCCGTTCGCGGGATTCGAACCTCGGACCGAACTACCAGTGTTCAACGTCTCTACCGCTCGGCCGCTGGTGCTAGGTTAAGTAAAAAGCTGCATTTATTTTAGTATTTACCATTTTTCTATACCTTTTCTTGTTTAATTTATAAAGTTTATTTTTTAGACTGAAAATGTCGAAATATAGAATTCGAAATCATTATTAAGTTTCCCCTATAAGTCGAATTTTCAATTATTTCGATTTTTTATACGCCTTTAAATTATAATTTATAAAACACATAAAAAATAATATAAATCTAAATAAATGCATGTATGTAATTTTAAAGTTTAGGAAAAGAAAGGTGAAAGGTGTGCGTAGGACAAAAATGGTTGAGAATCAATGTGTTCTATAATGATTTGTTTACTTCTTAGTTAATGTAAATGAATGAGCTGTCAGAAAAAACGCTGAGAAATGAAAGGTAATGTTTTCCTGAATATTTTTTTCTGATTAGAATAAAAAATTTAAAAGGTTATCTCTTTTTCAGCAAGAAATAATAAAGTAAATAAAATAAATAGTAAAGAATACGGAAGAATATAAAAGAATTAGTACTCTTGGAAATAGATACTATATATATATATATATATCAAATAAAATCAACTTCTCATTTTCAATTATGCTTGTTAATCTCTTAAAATTAGTCTTCCATTTTATGCTAGAAATGCAGGTAGGAAAATTCAAGTATTAGCTGATTATATTTCATTTTCTGATATTATAAAAATTAAATATTCTTAAGTAACGAACTGGAAGTTCTTAAGTAACGCACTGGAAACGACTAAATACAACAGAGGTAAAAAGTTCTTACATTTCGAACATTTTTCTGTTTCGCAGTTACTAAAACTAATAAAGATCATTGAATTTGCTTTCATATTTGTTAATGTGACTTGTTTAAAATTTTTACTAAGTGAAGTACATTTGCGAAAAAATAGTGAAACGTCATTAACTTTTTTTTCCATTTTGTGAAGTTTTACAGGATTATATATTTTTGAAAATTCATATAATTAAGATACGCTTTGGTTGTATTTTTATCTTTCACTTTCGCGCCATTAATTCTGTTTCGGAGGGACGGAATTCCCTCTCACACCAGGCGGACGTAATCATTTCTTCGTTTTCCGAACCATATTTCCCCCGCTAAAACGCTTTATTTGGGCTATTTTTTTTTAATGAGCTGTCTGCTATAGCGCATGCGCCGTTTATCTTCGACGCGAGCCAATGCTTTTCAAAATGGTTTGTGGTTGTTGCTTTGAGAAGTTGTCGTCTGCTATCGCTCCGGTGTTAGAATCTTAAAATTCAGCGGAAGGAAAGTTCATAGGATATTTCTTTTGAATACAGGTAAGAATTATTCCTTATATTTTTTTGTTGCTTTTCATTTGAAGTAGCTGTTGGAAATGTTGTAAGAAAAATTATTTATTTATGCTTGTAATCGAGAAGACTGGTTTTGCATTCACGTGTATTGTTAATCCATTCGAAATGTTTTGTTCTTTCATTAATAACATTCGAAGTTGTTTAATCAATGTTTTTTAAGTACTATTTTGATGTTATTGAAAGTATATTTAAGAAATCTTTATCACCTGTATTAACAGAATCAGTTGGCATATTATGAAAAGTTAAAAAATATTCGAACTTTACGGTCGCCGTGCATAAGTTTCGTGTTATTAAACCAGAATAATATTCAGTCAATTTTGCTGTTCTTCATTGTTTACTTGCATTTTTTTTTCCTGTAGATCTTAAATAGTAAAAAGTGTTGGATTTTAATTTCCTTTTCAAGTCTTTTTATAAAATTACGTAATTGAAGTTCCATGTTTATTTAGATATGAAAGTTCGAAAATGTTATGTTTTTATATTTTAGTGAAATGCTTAAAAGTGGTCCTTAGAATGCTTAAAATATTTATTCTGAAATAAAGTAGAACAGAATTCATTTGTATTTTAAAAGTATATTTGAAAATAAAGTTGATAAAACTTTGCTGACTTTGCTGACTATGGACAACAAATTTCTTGACATTTAAGCCATTCAGAATTCGTATTTATCACTAATTGTAATTTTATAAGAATTATTTCTCGTTTTACATGTTAGCTGATATTAAAGATTATCAAACAAGATATAGAAAGGCTGTTAAAATGTATTTTAATGAAATGTATATGTCACCTGTATTGCAGTATTGTTCGATATATCAAATGGGAATTGATTGAGTCCGAGAATATACACTGAGGCATAGAAATTTAGGAAAAGCATAAACTGAAATTGTGATAAGAACTATTTGAGCAGCCATACTTTAACTTTCAAATTAAAAAAAAAAAAAAAGGACTGGAATTATTTTGAAGAAGGCCTTATAATAAAATGCGCTTGCCTAAAATGATTTGCATTGGTCTTGTTTTTCCTCAAAATTTTACTTTAGATAGTTAAAACACTTAATTTTAAACTTCAGTTGTTATATACAAATCCCAACGACCCAAGAATAATATTTATCTAGCGATATTTTCTTATTAGGATTATTCATATTTCTTACTTGAGGAATATTATGTATATACGAATACTTTCATATATTCAGTGAAATGTTCGAGTGCATTTTATATAAAAATAAAATATTTAATCATTTCTCCGAACTTACTTTGTTCCATTCATTTTATCCATTGTTCATTATACAATGATTACCATCTTAAAACTGTAATTTTCTTTACATTTGAAATATATTTCAAAAGATGTGTAATTTTTTTATGGGTTCGTAAACTCTGGGATACATGTTATGCGTAAATATCTCACAGTGCTTATATTAAAAGATAAACCGCTTTGAATTCTTGGATATTAACAATAAAAGTGCGCATCTTTCAGTAGTAGTAAAAATTAAAGTTATAAAACTAAGCAATGTTAATAGGAATTTCCCTTATTGAAATGAATGCAAATTGTTGTTGTTGTTCTTGGAAGATTATAAATGTTTGATGTTTAGATAATTTAGCAGAGTAATGCAGTTTGAAAGATAAAACTGAAAAATCTAATACTGTGTTGGTATTCTAAATTTTGTTGTATTCTTGAACTTCGGTAAATCAGACTGAAAATGTCGAAATATAGAATTCGATATTAATATTAAGTTTCCCCGATAAGTCGAATTTTCGATTACTTGAATTTTTTTATACGTCTTTCAGAGATAAGACTGCTGATTGAAAAATAAGACAAAACATTGTAACTGCCAGTTTAAAATAAAATGTTATTTCAGCAGCAAAGACTGAACGATTTTTGGGACCATTTCCTTTATACAACAACATGCGTTAGGCAGTTTCTCTTAGAAAAATAGGTGCATCAACCTTGATACTTCCATCAAGAAAATGTATTTTTACCTTCAACTCATTTCGACACTGGTATTTTTCTTGGAAACTTAATATATTTCTTAGATTAGTTAATTCAGTAAATAAAGAATGAGAAAGAATGGCACATTTTAAAAGACATTTGCTGTGAACAAATGCAGATACGTACTTTAATATGATTGTCTGGATTATGGGAATACTCGCCAAAGCTATCTGCTTAAGTGGAAAGATGTTTTCGTGTAGAAAGTTTTAAGGGAATCTAGTTTATAATCATGTTTCTTGCAAGGAAAACCATAAAACTCCCATAAGCAAACCTGTTTGACGAGATATACTTTGAGAACAAAAAACAGGTACAGGTTGAATTGTAATAGCGCACCCAATGTTTCCTATAAGGCCGCCTAGACGATATAGTGGTTAGGGGAGCCGGCTACGATATCAAAGGGCCTGGGTTCGAATCCCGGAGAAGGCATGGCTGCAACTGCCCGTCCCTTCGTAGGAGGCAAAGGTGGCCCATCTATTGTGTGCCTCTATAAGAAAGCGACCACTACATCTGGCTCTAGTAGTGGCCAAGCCGAAGTCGGTTGAGGGCCCGCCATTGGCGGGGACGTTTCCTATAAGTAAACGGGTATAGCCCTATTATACTTCCATTTTTATTAATTTTGAATGTAATAAACAAATGTTTACAGTCAGTGATTTTGCGCTTACAAACTTAGGAGTCATTTCTAGAATTTTGGTAGTACAAATTTTGTAATGGGAGGAAAATACAGCTATTTGTTAACGGTAGTATATACATAAACATTTGAAACAATGTCTCATAAATTTTGATTAGTAGTACATAGCAGCATAGTATACATATAATGAATAGATGTGATGATAGTGTAATAATAATATCTCTACGTATAATTAAAAGAAAGAGTCTGTCTGTGTGTGTGTCTTTCGTTCGTGCTGCGCGTAAGCTAATAGACCCAGGGCTACGAAATTTGGTACATAGGTGCATCTAGACAAGAGCCAGTGCACCTCAAAGCGATTTTTTCGAAATTCGAATTAGATTATTTCTTATTTTACGTTTTTTGACGAAATCGCGTCATTTTGAGACACAATGGGTTACAGGAAAGCGGGATTTCACTCTATACATTTCATTTTCACATCGTCGTGAAACGCAGGCGCTTAGCTATTTTACGAACTTAAAATAAATTTCGTATTTAAATAAATCTATTCAATACGAATTTATTTAGCAAAGTGAGCTTAACACCTTTGCAACGGAATTTTTTTTTAAAGTTTATTTTAAAAAATGTACTTTTTATTTTCTTATCATTTTTGGGCACGTTAAACTTTAATCTTTCCGACTCCTTTTACAAAAAGAATTTTGGAAAAATAATAATAGTTTGCATTTAAAAAAATTTTTTTAGATGAAGCTTCCGAATACACTTCTCACATATTTTAAAATAAAGTTTTGGCAACCATTTTTCATTCTTATTGTTGTTGATAGATTTTTGATGAAATCGCATCATTTTGAATAGTTTCATTCTTTTAGAAATGTGGCTTTGGCAACGTTTTTCATCGTATTTCTCATGTGACTTTTTTTAAGAAGTTGAAAAGTTTAAGAAATTGAAAAATTGTTTCTTTTTGCAAAGATAAATTGTTTAATTAATTTAATAGGATAATTAATATTTATATTAAGGGATATTGCTTATTTCATTGTAATTTTTTATATTATATTTTAATTATATATAATTTTAATTATAAAAAAGTTTTGCATGATTTTTTTTAGGAAATAAAGCGCTTAATCTGTTTATACCATTTGAGTTCTTTAGATTTTGCGGGATCTTCCCCTTATTTATCAGGGACTGTAGCTAGCTGCTATGCGGCCAACCTTCGTCTGACTTTTAAACGTACTGGAAAAATGCCTAAAAAACACACCTGGGACCGACCAAGTTCTTCCAACTATTTTCTCTTTGTTAAGAATAAAACCCTCCCTTGCATACGGCCCTGATGTATTACCACAAAAACATATACATCTTGAAGTTTTATCAAACTGATTGCATGAGATGTTTATTAAACATTGTTAAAACATAATTTATATCCCCCTTCTTAATCACCACCATAACTACATAAAACATTATATAAAATTCTACAATAATATAAATAACTCCATGCCATTTCTGATGAGTCAAAACTTCTTAAGAAGCTGATAAATAAGGGAGAGTTTTATTCTTAACAAAGAAAAAATAGTTGGAAGAACGTACGGGGGGGGGGCCATCGGTCCCAGGTGTATCTTTTAGGCATTTTTCCGGTACGTTTAAAAGCCAGACGAAGGCTGGCCGCATGGCGGCTAGTAAGGTAGAAAAGTATCTTAAAAGTTCGCTATATTTCATAATAGTATAAGTTTAATTCATTCATTGCAGTACTCATAGTTCGTGATAGTTAGGATAGTTCGTAATAGTTAATAATAAATTTGTAATAGTTTGGGAAAAACTGCATATTACGAGCCAGTTTGGCGCGTTTTCGAAAAATCGCCAAGCCGGTTATTTTCGTGCGTTTTAGAAAATCACTAACTCATCATATCGCCATAATACATGGTCGCGAATTTGAATGAATCCTGTAAACATGCAAAAAATTGACCATGTAAACATGCAAAAATATCTTAAAACAGAAGTTCAAGAAAAACAACGATAAAGTATTTAAAAGTTAATAACTATGTGTTTTATGGGATCAACAACATTAAAACTTTTCATATCATGTACCATTTTTAAGACAGTAGCAAAATGGAGTAAAACGTTTTAGCACGAAATTCAAGAAATTGTAATTAGCAGTAAATTAGCAATAAATGAATGAAATCATAGATTCATATTTAAGCTAAAACTTTTAAATAAATGCAGAAGAAAAGGTAGATAAAATTCAAAATTTCGATCTACTGAAACATGAGAAATGCTATAGTAAAAAAAAAAAGTGGTCAAACAATTTTAACTACGTAATTTATATTTTTACAATAGATTTTTATTTATAATAAACAGCAGAAACTCGCATTTGTTTATGCAACAGTACAATGGAGATGGAATTCAAAATAGTGCGCTCATTTCAATCACGTGCTTAACCACATATAATGGACACACACTCCATTCACACAAATCTGTCGCATCTTTCCTTTCAACTAATTTCATACTATTTTTACACTTAGGACATTCGTACATATTCGCAATCAAACCATAATTCATGCACCATTCTATCACACATCTTTGGCCCTTATCTTGCAACCGAATCAAATAAGTAAAATCCACACGTTCAACTCTTTCGAAGACAGCCGTTTTGCTCACACAATCTACTAGAAACAGTGAAATGACGAAAATTCAAAAAACCCGCTTAAATACTATAAACTGTAAGCTTAAACCAGGGATGGACAAACGTTTCGTTCGCGAGCCAAAAATCGAAAAAAAAAAAGTTCGGCGGGCCAAGGTAAATTTTTCTAAAATTTTAAAAACATATACAAGTATTACAATTTAAATATGTTAATGAGAAGAATGAAACTGCGCTTTCATTTTGAAAAGTTTCTTATATTGAGGTTCGAAGTGAGATGTACTGATTCTAAGGAACGAGGCTAACTGTTCATCTGTTACTCTACTTCTTAAATAACTCTTTCTAAGGTTCATTGTTGAAAACACTTGTTCACATATATAAGATGAAGCAAACATAGCACTGATTTTCTGGGCGTGAGATATAAAATTCGGGAAACTCACTTTCGATAATGATGTTATATTCTTTGAAGACTGCTACAGCTTCATTGCAGATGAGACACACTGGTTTATCTTTTACAACTGTAAAAAATATTTCTAGGTCCATTCATCATTAAAAGCATGGCATTCTGAATCAACTTTACGTTTTTTAGTAGACATTTTGGGGTTGAAATATTTTACGAATAACCCAAACAAGCACTAGCTACGCTATACTTTTAACAATTTCAAAACCACTATTCACAATGATGCTATATGTCCGCAATCTTTCCATACGCAATCAATAATACTAGAATTCGCGACAAAAGAAAAGACCGCTGGCTGGAGCTTAAAATGCGCAGTCTGCCAAATGTGAGGTCTGATTCACTTATATTGGATTCGCATACTTCTCCCCGAAAAACAGATAACGATTCTTAAGCGAATCTACATAATAACTACCAAAGTACTTCCGCGTTTAACACTTTACCGATTGAAAGGTGTTTGTGCTTGCTATTTCCATCGATTTATGTTTTGTAAAACAAAAATAGAGACAGTAAAAAGATCATCAATAATTTGAACAAAAGGAAGAAAAAAAGTAATATTTAAGCAAAGTAGAAAAGGATATGGAGATATAATATTTAAATATATATTTCTTTTAATTTGCCTCGGACCGGCAAATTAAGATTCTGTCCGCGGGCCGGATACAGTATTCCAAGGGGCCGGATTTGGCCCGCGGGCCATAGTTTGCCCATCCCTGGCTTAAACCCTAACGATTTTCATGACGCCAAGAGGTCACCAGATTTGGCGTGATTTCGCTTCATTTGGCGACTGGCCCCTAATCTGCAGTCTAGCCATAGTTTGTAATAGTAATTGTTCGTAACAGTTTTGCCGTGCTTTTACAAACATTCATATATTATCAAACATTCATGATAGTTCATACGTAATAGTCCATCTGTCATTTGTGATGGTGTATTCATAAATTCATTCATAATAGGTAATAATATTTCATAAAGTTCTTTAGAGTTTATAAGTAATAATCAAGAACAAGAACAGTATTGTAAGTGATAAGAATATTTCTAATTTAACAGTAGCCGAGAGGAAACGATGATGAATGTATCTTTCTGTAGATAATTTTTGGCGCGTGTTGCCTTATTCTTTTTAGCACCAGAGATGTTATAAATTTCGATTCTCACTTTCTTTGCCCATAGCGCTCTTCAAATAAAAGACGTTGCTGCTAAAAATTATTGCCATGTACCATTTATAAAGTTCCTTTATGAATAGTAAATGGCATTTTTTTTTTTTAAATACAGTGAATGTAAATAAAAGTGCAGCGACTCTTAATACTCTGTCGGGTATTCTAAAGTTACGCTATTTTAAATATTTTGTCATTTTGCTGTTGAATTTTACGTAGCGTAAGTGTGAAGAAAGATGTTCAATAAAGTAAGCTAAAAAGACAAAGTTAAAAAAAAATCTGAAAGGTTCAGATTTTAAATTACGTCCAAAGGGGCATTTTTTAAACATTTTGTATGTTACTTTTATTTATTCAATATCATGTTCTTCGCATTTAAACCATAAAATTCAGTTAAAGAACAATATCGCAAAATAATTTTAAACTGATGAGCCTATCTTTAGAATTTCCTACACACAGTCTCACGCGCTGCGGATAAAAATGTTTTTTTCTGTACAACGTTGCCATGGCCCGCTTTGAAATCCTCGAGTTTGTTCATCAAAAATTCGTTAAAGTTTTACAAAATATGAAATCGTTAATAGAACAAATTCCAAATGTGGGCTTCCAGATGCCTCTATTCGCAGCAGGATCACAGCATTCAAAATTCGATGGGTTTAGGTACCGTCGTTTTATCACAATGCGAGAAACATACATACATTCAAGCACATTCTTTATTATTTAATTTCTTTAAATATAATACAGGGCTGCAATATTTTGTGGCAACAGTTTGAAAAGTGATACAGACTTTTAATGTTTCCGACGCAAAATCGCAAAGCGAAAACAATAGCCCTTCAGGGACAAAGCCCATTTGGA
>KK112233.1:0-51525 GCA_000611955.2 Stegodyphus mimosarum | reverse complement strand
TTTTTCCGTACAGTGTTGCCATTGCTCGCTTTGAAATCATTTAGTTTGTTAATCAGAAATTCGTCGAAATGTTACAAAACATAAAATCGATAATAAAGCAAATTTCAAATTCAAAATTAGGGCTTCCAGATGCCCATATTCGCAGTAGGATTACGTCATTCAAAATTCGATGGCTCTAGGTTTTATCACAATGCGAGAAACATGCATACATTTATGCAGATTTTTCATTTTTTAAAATTGAATGCAGAGCGATAACATTTAGTGGCAACAATTTGAAAAGTGAAACGGGCATTCAGAGTGAATCGACGCAAAATCGCAAAACGAAGGTAATAGTCCTTCGGGACTAAATCCCTTTGGACTAACAAAAAGTTGTGCAAATCAATTCACCAAGGAAACTGAACTTAAGGTTAAACTGAACTTACCATAAACTGAAAAAAGGCTGACAGAAGTAATGGCAAAACTGTATACTATATTAAGAATTCTAAACACTTACTGCTTTTAAAAATTTTTGCTGTTGAATGTGGCACAGGTGCTTTGAAAGCGATGTTTAATAATAGTGATAATAATAATAATGTGTGTCAGCAGGAGTGAGTCCGTGATCAGAATGGCAAACTGTGAGATCAGCGAGAGCATAAAAACCTTAACGGAACCCTCTGGTGTAAAATTAAAATCTGAGTATCCTTTCAATTTTTTTTAAATGTAGTTTTTTAAAATGATGGTATTTTTAAATCATTTGTTGGGCTCTAAAACGATCCACTAGTATTTTCTGTTAATATTTACATAATAACAATAATGTTTATATAATAATAAATAAAACATAATAACAATAAAGTTTGTACTCAACCATTCACATACCGATATGGAGCACACCAGCTCGCGCAATCGAACAAATTAACTTCGAAGATCTCTCTGTAAGAGAGAATAATGCAAAAAACTAATACGATTATAGGCATTATAAAACCACCATAAAATGATGCCCTCTCTTTTGCTCAAGCATTTATTGCGCATTTCCGCATCATTTTTACGAGAGCTAATGGGGCGTTTTTCCAACACATACAACGAATTTCCCCGCATCCACGATATCAGTATGAGAATCTGTTTATTTTTTCATATTTATTTTTTCTCTTCAAAAAGTATTTTAATATCTTTGCTTTTACCTGCTAGTTGTAAAAATCTTAGTTTTGGGCGTTGAGTTGATAGATCAGGCAGTCCTTTCTTTGTGGGGAGAATAAAAGTCTGATATGTACACCACATGACTTCCTTTCACGGAATATTAAATTATACGCATTTTGCATTTGATTTAAACTTATTGGATTGACGTAAATCTACTTCATCGATAGCGCATAAACCACAATAGAATAAATGCACTCTTTAAAATTCACTATATTTGTTTACCACGGCGACACTCTGGCGCTAGCTTCACATAACAGCGTTACATCTCGTTCATTTTATAACTCATCAGAATAGACAAAAATTACGTATGTCATCTGGAGAATTACCTAATCGTTGCCACATGTTCCGTTCAAGTACTATAATAAATTTAAGACTATGTGAAAGAAATTAAACAAACAAAGAAAGAAACAGTTTTTCGCAGACGATTCAGTATTTCTTTATTCAATTAGTTCAGTTCTCACTTCGCGACAAGGCAACAATACATAAAAACTCAAAATATCTACATTAAAAATAACGAAGTAAATCTTGAACACTTATTTCCTCTAATAAATTTCAGGATGGATTAAGCATGATTTAATTCGCAACAATAAAAGAAGGCGTTATCTTTGTTGTTGCGAAGCTAAGTTTCTCTATATAGGAGAATATTGGATTTTTTGTCTAAGTTCCGAATGTAAACAAATACGTCCGTCTTGAGAAAAATGATTATGATTAGCCGCACTTAAACAACTTTTAAATTGTTGATAATTCTACAAATTTTGCATGCACAAACCTTAACCGGAAGATAAGAACAACATAATTCAATCATTTTTAAAGCAAAAAATGCACAGTTTACGAACATGTAAGAATAAAAAAAATCTGAGCTCATTGAGCCAAGTAACAGAGTGGATATATATACGCATAAAATTATATACTTTTGGTGCGGTCGATTGCAACCAAAATAGGAGGTGCAAATCTACATGTTATAGCAGTCGTATATACAAAATTTCAGTGTTCTAAGGCTACTCGTTTTTGAGTTACGCGAGATGCATGCATACATACATACATACGTATGCACGCACAGACGCTACTAAAAAAATCTCTTCAGAATCCATTTTAAATCAGGTTTATAATTATTTGGGGGATAAAGAGTCCTGTATTCTGTTCTTACGTACGAATGTCACTCAAAAACATTGTTAAATTGCATTCGATAGCGGTCAAAATAGTTATTTTCGTTGAAATATGATACCCTAAATTTTTCGCGATTACAATACTTCCTTTTTACTTCGTGCAAGGAAGTAAAATAAGGGGAAAAGGAAAGCATCATTTAGGTGACAAAAAAAGGAACTCTAGTTTGTTTCGAAGGTAGTAGTGAAGATGACATTCATGTATGTAGAATGGATTCAGGAAATTGTTAATTCCAACATTTTGTGAGATTAAATAATGGTTTCTTATGAAGATGCTTCTATTGAACTAGTATTTATGAAATAACGTTAAAATATTTATATACTTTGATTCCAATGTCAGTGCAGTACTTTTTAATTAGAAAAACATGCCCGATATTGAGAAGTAGATATAGTCTTGTTTACAGAATATTCGGGAGGGGGAATCGCTACAGGTTTTATTTTCTTAAAGACTGATCTTCGGTATGTATTTCTAGTTATAAAATTTTGAAAACAAGTTAATTTTTTTGTGAAAATAACATCATAACTGGGTGAGGTCTTATAAATATGAAACTGCATTTTGTATAGCCACCGCAGAACAAAACTTCCAGTTAATAAAATACCAAGTACTACTTGATTTTCTCGGCTCCTCCCTCGTTATGAAAGCGGTGGCAAGATTATGGCGAAGTTTAAACTACGTGCTTATAGTTTGTGGCTGCCATATCTCCGCGATTGTTTTTAATGTGGCATCAAAAGTGTTATCTTTAAAAGAGGATTTCCGCCACATGAATTTCGAAACATACGACTTAAATGACGTCGAGCCTTTGCTTTTTGTTTCGCCGTTTAAAAGAGTCCTACAATCTTTTCACATTTTGCGTGCGAGCACCCTTTGTTGGATCAACAAAATTAAATTTGTGATTCACAGTTTAAATGGCTGTAACCAGCCTTTTCAAGCTCGTCTGTTGTATGTAGGCTCTTCAACAACCGGAATACATTGTCCATCCTTCCACTACGTGGTCTACAATCGGTTTATAAAAGTGAACTCGTTGCTATGGATGAGGGACTGAGCTATATAATGTCTTTTTTATACCCTAAAGCCATCTGAATTATAACGGATAGTCGTAGTGCCGTACAATATTTGTCAAACTGGTGTAACGTTGGGGACAAAATTGGAACTTCAAATCTGATTAAATTAAAACAAGTCTCCTCGTCCTCTTGTGATGTGCACATTCAGTGGATCCCCTCACATGTGGACATTTAAGGAAATGTAGAGGCGGATGCCCTGGCGAAGAAAGGTGCCGAAGAGGTTCTGGCTACTTCTAATTGTCTGACCTTGAGTTGTATTCTGCCAGAAAACATACTGATAAAATGACTTGATTGTCCCTCCGGCACATACTTGGTATCGTGTTCCATCTCTTGGTGGATCCCTCGTTGTGAACTGTGACAGATGTATCTACACGGCATTTTCACGATTTCGTAGTGGCCATTTAAGAAGCCTTGTATTCCAGGGTGGTCAAAAAACCCACCCTATTTGTCCAAAATGTAATAACGAGTAGACTTTTTCGGCACACATTCTTGGGTGTCTGTGTTTGTCCTAAGACGACCTGTTAAATTTTCCTATGCTGGTCTATGACTTTTTGAAGGTGAATTAACTCGTGGATCTCGTCTAGCAGAAGCTGGACCCGAGGATTAGCAACAACAACGACAACACAATCGTTGACATCAGTGTGCTTGCTATGCGATTTGGAACCTGAACAGGAAACCACTGGCCACTTTCACGGCATAACATGCCGAATATCCACTATTGTGGAAATACCTTGCCAGCTTTGTTTTTTCGCCGCGTGAACAAACCTTTGCGAAATTCAACTATTTGTTCAAGTCCACCCATTCGACCTTTAGGTTCTTTAAGTAAATCTAGCGAACAAAACTCTGTCGTAAGATTGTTCTTGTCAATCGTGACGTGGTATTTTGACACATAACTTCTCCTCAACAGTAGATAAACTGCAGCTCTGTTAGGAATAGTATTCTGGAACTACTAAACCAGCTGTCGGATCGAAAGCTTTTTTTTTTTTTTTGTTGTTCACAGCTTTTTACGTTGCACTACTTTTGTTTATGTATAATTTCATTTCGTGGCCATTTACGCGTATCCGTTTGCGAGGTAATATATCATTTTTCTGGACAAACGATACGGCATCCTCCACACTCCTCGGTAAATTAAAAATTGTCAACACTTTTTTACAGTGTTTAAATTGGGGTAAAAAAACTGCTGCGATATTACGTTGCCCATCAAATTCGACAAATACAAGTCAAAAGTGAAAGTAAGGTTTTTTACACAAATGTTTAAACTGAAATAAGACTATTATGAGTTCTTGCGGTTTACATAATTTGTCTGTTTTATCGCGAAGCTCTGAAAATCAAGTCATACCAAATACATCGATATATGTACCACTGTTGCCTACCGTTAAAATGAAGTGTCTGTTTTCTTAATAATGTATTTTCTTCCTCCTTTTCGCATGCCTTCGCAGTGCAACTGTAAGCATACTCGACATGCGGGAGGTCCAGACATGCGCGACGTTCGGGAGGTCCAGAATTCAAAGTCCGACAATGGCATTGCGGATTTTTTCAGTTTCCTGACTTCAAAAAGTTCAAAAACGCTCTGGGCTCCCGAACTAAGAAGGTGGTGACCGATAATTTATTGGCGATTATGTCCTCTCAACCCTAGTCGCCCTTTAAAAGGGGAGTATAGTAGGTATTTTCTTTCTCCTTTCTACGTGTCTTCGTGCTGTAATTTGGAAGGTCCAGAGTTTGAATCTTTGCGAGAGTAGAGCGGATTTCTTCAGTTTCCAGACATCGAAAAATTCTAAGAGACACTACAAATGTTTTTGTCTTCAAAGTAAGTATTGTTAATAAAAGGTTTTAAAGCTTATTTTTAAAGCGTACTAATAGACCTCCATGTCTTTACCGGAAGCTTTATGACTGCTCCTAAATAAAGGGAAGAACTGTTGAAGGCCTGTGTTCGCCTTTACAGGATTGAAGTCTTCACTTTGATTTTATGGGAAGACAATGTTCGTCCACTTAGGGTTAATATGGAGGATGATGTTTTGTAAAGTGAGGATATTAACCCCATGTATTGACGAGCCACATCTCCAGACTTGGAACCCTACAAACTATGCTTGAAAAGCTCTTGAGAGACCAATTTCAAGTCCCTTTCTAGAACCCTCCAGAACGTGAAAAAGGGTCGTTACAGGAGTTGAGCCGTTTGCCTCAGAAATTCCTGAACTGCCTCGTTTTCCAGTATGAAGTTATGTTGTGAGAGTTGTTTAAAGGGAACTACAATACTCTATCAGCTTCGATTTTGCAACCTCCGGTTTAGACCTTCCTGCGTCGATGAGCCTTGAGCACGAATTTGCTGTGACTGTACCATGCCTGTTGGTTATAGGTTATCTGAATATGGCAAATCACTTTGGGGTTATCTATCTAAGAGAAATGCTTCCGTGGAGGACTTTTTAAGGAAAATTACTCGTATTAACGTCACATGTGGGGGAAAACCAACGGTGCAGTCGGCCCGCTTGTCTGAGAAAGAACGCAGGTCGAACTGCCAGTGTTCAGCGGTCTTAACCACTCGGCCGCTGGTGGGGCGCCAACCACCATGACTATGGTATGAAAAATATATTTTTTTGTATTATATCAACCTACGTCTATATGAAATTTCATTAAAATCTTGCCGTTAAATAAACAAATGAGAATTTTCTCTTAATTTTGAACACCGGTGTTTATCAGACAATGCATTTGGCGTAAAACATGGGTCCCTAAATTTAGAGCCTCATATTGATCTCAAGTTTTGTGTGATAATCGGAACTGATGACATCACTGAAGCACCAGAAGTTTAAAAAAAATGATGTATTCTTAAGATGCCGTAGAAAAGGCGAGAGTGTTTGTGTGATATTCAGAGATTAGCGAGCAAATCTGTTGTATGTCCTTAAATAACCGAAAGCAGTAATGAGGGATATTAATTAGGAGCTGTACATTGACAATCTTCTTCAAGTACTTGTAATTCGTTAAAATTTCGGTATAAAACCGTTTAACCGGTGTTTTTCTTTTCAAAGCACTTTTCGAAATGAATGAAAAGCAAAATTGTGAAGAGACATTCTATTCAAAACGTTTTCAAGTACCCCAAGAAATAACTGAAAATAAGTTATATGCTCTGAACATAAAATGTAAAAGGATGTGCCTTAATTCAAAATAATTTGCGATAGCAAATCGGTAAATTATATATATTCAAAAAATAAGTTAAAATGGACTTTCAGAGCTAAAAATCGAGGGCTAAAATTAATTCAATTTAATTTATTAAGTTATTTTGATTATGAAACCCGGATTAATTGCTGAAAGGTAAAGTGTAAAAGGGAATGCGAAAGCTCTGTTGTAATGCAAGGAAATAATAGTTTGAAGTATTTTCAAAATCTATTATAGAACGGCAAAATATCAGTTACCACATTCCAATTCTTTCTTACAGAAGTTGGGGAAAATACTTCGTATAGGGATGACGTTACATCTGAATGTCTTTTTTTTTTCCCCGTATCGCCCAAACTTTGAGAACGATGTTCAGTGACGTTTATTGAATCTGGATGATGATGAATATGTTCAGTGTAGGTGGTAGGTATTTGGGTGCGCAGTAGCTTTTGGGATTCTTTGTATTTTGTGCGAAGTTGGAGAACTTACGTTGCATCATCTGTTGTGGCTCAAACAATTGAGAATACACCTTACTTTTACATGATAAATCTAACTTTCAATATGAATGACACATTACGAAGAAAGAGGAAACATATTTTTATCTTTACGCATAACGAGTGATTTAATAAAGTAAAAATAAAGAACAATTGGGAAAAAAAAATTCTAAAATGTTTCAGATTTTAAATTACGTCCAAAGGCGCCTTTTTCTAACGTTTTGTGTGTGGCCTATACAGAGTTATTCAAAAAGAAAGAGCAGATTTCAAACATTTATTTCTTCCAAACTACAGAAGATAGAAACATGATTCTAACGTCAATGGATAGAGAAAAGTTTACAATTATGGTATGCATTCAATATGAGCACCGTGTGTGAAAGATGAAAAGTGGATTCATCGGAAAAAATTAATCGTTCAGCAAAGTTGTCTTCTTCCATATCATCTAACATGCTACTCCAAAATTCGTACCTTTTGGGTTGTGGTCTTCAGGATTCAATGCTTGCAATAACTGCAGTTTGTATGGCCAAAGAACCTCTATGTAAAGAAGGAAAGGCTTCATAGATGTAATGTAAAACACTTTGTCTGCAACGCCGCTACAAAAAAAAGGGAACATTCACCAAGGGATTTGGCGACGGAATCTGTTGGCGAGAATTTCCCCTCTGTGATGTGCCGGTTCTTTGGTACCTAGCCGCCATTTTCCCCCTCCGCGACGTGTATAGGAAATTGAGGAACACGGGTTAAGATGAATCGTTCTTTGACTTGTCGCGATAATTTAAACTCGGAAATGATGAAATATTAGGTGAAGTTTCACTTTCACTGGCTGTTGAACTTCCATTGTCCATATCGCTACTTGAAACCAAAGAACCTATTCTTTGTTAAAACTCTTGCTAAACGTAACGGTCGAACCTGTCCAAACCAACTTCGACATTCAGCTTCGAGCTTTGGTGCTTTTTGGGGACAGATATTTCACGCATGCGCAGTTGTTTCCCTTTTCGTTGGAAGGGAGCCACTTCTGCTTCCGCGAAGTTTTCCTTCTTAACAGTACATATTCTTTGGTATGGCTTCATGTGCAGACGATGTTTTAGAACTCGCCATACTGTTGGTTGAGGAATTTTATGATCTTTGCTTGCTGGCGATGTGGCTTTCTTTAGGCTCCAACCGACAAATAATACCAGAACAAACAACAGCGCCAATGTGCCAATCCGGCCATGATTGGAACTTTTACATGTACTAATAATAAATTGTACACTTTTCTCTATCCATTAACGTTAGAATCATGTTTCTACCTTTTGTAGTTTGGAAGAAATACATGTTTGCAATCTCCTCTTTCTTTTTGAATAACTCTGTATTTATTAAATATCATGTTCTTCGCACTTAAACCATAAAATTCAGTTCAACAGCAACACTGCTAAATAAGTTTTAAATGAGCATATCTTTAGAATTTTCGATACACAGTCCGCGCGCTGGAGATAAAAATGCTTTTTCTTTTATACAATGTTGTTACTGCTTGCTTTGAAATCGTTGAGTTTGTTAATCAATCAAAAATTCGTTAACGTCCTACAAAACATGAAATAGGTAATAAAATAAACTCCAAATTCCAAATTTGGGCTTCCAGATGCCCATATTGGGGTGGAAACGTACGTTATTCAAAATTGGATGTCTGTAGGTACTGTTGTTTTATCACAATGCCAGAAACATACATACATTTATGCAGATTCTTCATTATTTAATTTCTTTAAATATAATACAGGGCGATAATACTTGGTGGCAACAATTTGAAAAGTGAAACAACGCTTTTAGTGAATTGACGCAAAATGCCAAAACGAAAACTATAGTTCTTCAGGGACAAAGTCCCTTTGGATTAATTATTCGAAGAATTATTTGAGTACCAATTTACAATGGAAAAACTTCACTAATATTTAAAACAGATATTTAAAATATTTGAAAAGAATTATAGTATTAATTTGTTCAGTCAGTGTAATCTGAAACGTTACTTGAAGCTATCCGAATCGCTTTATGTCAAAGGTAAACCATCAGTGGCTGGCGATGAGTTAGGCTTGGACTGGATTATATCTGATTGTGGCAAAGCGTACTGAAATTAACTGTCTGTGGTAATAGATTCTTTCGTGAAGGATATTTTAGATAAACTGGCTCGTATCTGCGTTACACATGGGGAAAATCCCTATCTAGTCTGTGATTTGAATCTGGATCAAACTACCATTTTTCAGTGGTCTCATTCACTTGGCTACCAGTAGGCCAGAGATTGAGTTTATGGAAACCATTCATCCCAGTGCTGGTAGTTTACCTGCAATTGATTCTCCATGATTAGAGGGCTATTTGTACGAAACTTGTTTTTCCCGTGTATTAGGTAGCAGAAATCTATTCCCCTCAAAAAGCAAGCCTTAGTCATGATAATGCGTTTGGTCACATGCTGTCAGGTTTCTTATTACCTTTCCCATCAGTGACTTAAAACCTCAGTACTGGTATTTTGGTGATCTTATCAACGTGGTAACTTATTCATTTAAAAATCGAATCCGAGATGAATACTAATAGTTCATCCTAGTTTCGTTTCTGGCAAAACTGGCTGGCTGCTTGAGGTTTTCGTATTTTCTCTTATATGTAAAGGGTAAACATTTTAATTTAGAAGTCAAACAACAAAAATCAGCGTTATATTTTCAAATTTTCACAGGACTAGTTCGATGTTTTTACCGAACCATCATCCTCAGCTGCAGAAGCGCAAATGAACCAGATAAGATATAATAATTAGATAAGATAAGAAAGACTGGACAGGTCAATCAGGCGAAGATGGATTGGACAATTCCAATCTATCTTTGCCTTCAACCTTTAAAGAAATTGTGTTTTAGTTCTGGTTTCATCAACAGATGGCGCCAGTAGTTTGTCTCCTGTCCAGGCTTTATCTTATCTAATCATTATATCTTATCTCGCTCATTTGCGCTTTTGCAGCTGAGGATGGTGGTTCGGTAAAACCATGGAAACTAGTCCTGTGAAAATTTGAAAAATATAACGCTGATTTTTGTTGTTTGACTTCTAAATTAATATTTGTTCGGCGTGTTATTGTATTATAATTGGTAAACATTTTGCTTAGGAAGTCTTTCACGGAGGCATTCCTTCCTTTTGGAATATAATGTTCATGAGATTTTCCATATTCAATTAACTAATCAACATATTATAATTGGACAAAAAACCAGCTTCGGATTGGCATGCATCTGGAATAAATCAACCGATTTCGAGCGGGTTCTTCTCAAAAAGAAAAACCTTTGTCCAATTGCCTTCGAAATCAGTACAAGTTTATTCAAAATCCACGTATATGCTAGAAACTTCGTTTTAACAACAAAATTTACCATACATAATGAACATTTTTTTGACACCAGCGTTTCAAAGTTTGGCTGAGGAATAAATCAGATTGGATTTGTTTAATATAAAATTTTGATCTACATTTAGTTCTCCCCCAAACTAAACCACAGTACAAATGTGACGTTACGTTTCACCAGTGTCCGACTTTATAAGATTCCGAAGATTAATAGCTCGAATTAGATTCGAACCTTAATAAACAGACTGGCTGCATGGAATATTCGTAGTTTCGAATCCTATATATTGTCTTGAATACGAGCCATTGTTTCTTACATATTCTCCACAAAAGCTTCTTTTTTTTTATGAAGACAACCCACGTCTACTTTGCCAAAATCTATTGAACAATTAAGCGAGGCATATTTAGGACTACGGATGCGTAATGTGAATACGAGCGAATTTTCCTTAGAAAGTGCTCCAAGACGGCAAACATTTCTTTAGGATAGTAACGAAAATTGAATTTTAAAAAGTCCTTTGTAAAGCTTTGAAAATTCTATTAACTTAATTTTTGAATTATCATTACTTTTCTGCCGACAGTTTTGCTTTGCTACTTTTAGGTATAAATAGAACCGTGGCTTCCTCTTTGTTGCAGATTTCTTTACTCGCGATGAAGAGGGACTTGTACTTGTTTGCTCTCGAAATAGATAGTCTTTAATCAAATCTACGCCAAAACACAAGCTTGTTGTTTTGCTAATTTTATGTTTTACTTTCGCGTGTTTCTTACCGCTGACGTCTTTATATTTTTATTAATTTAATCTTTGATGCTTCCGTTTGTTCATCTTCAGAGAGAATATTTAGTATATTTCGTAGTTGACATAATCCATTAGTAACGTAAGTTCATCTTCAAGGTATGAGATGTCATGGTTTAAACTGTTTATGCCTATACATAAGTTGTGATCATTTGCTTACATTTCAAAATATGTATTTGATTTTCAGTACTCCGAAAACAAAATTAATTTAAAACACGTCGGGAAATTCATGGTTTTCGGAGAAACCAATTTAATTTTGGGTTGCCATGCTTTATCCTTATGTGGAACTTGGTTAAATGGAAATTTACAAAACCTGAAACTTCCTTTTGTTTGATTTCACTCACACTCTGAAACAAAACTTACTTTTTTCAATCTTTAATATTTTGGTGAATGATTGGTCGCCTGAACATCTTGACTGCTTGTAGGTTTGCGTGATAAGCCTGACCTTGCCGTCTCGAGAGCATACTTTCAATTTTACTTTTCCTCTCAATAAATTTTTTGCTGATGTTTTAGAAGGAACTTTATCAGATGCAAATTCTTTCTCCAAGAAAGTTCTTTTGCTCTTTAAATCGGCTTCTTCACGGAAGGAAGAAACGAGTTTTCTTCTAGAAACGAGATATTCAGTTAAACTATTCTTTAAGCGCCGAAATCGCATGTGTAAAATGAGTATGCGCATGTCGGTATGCAGATATACGGCGTGTTATGGTTCGGGTAGAAAACATATTTCAATCTTTTTAGTGTATTTTGAGAAATGTATACTTAATGTTCTTGCAAAAATTGATAGATAAAAGTTGTTTTTACTTTTTTGTACGAAGTAAAAAGGAAATATTCTAATCGCGAAAAATTTTGGGTACCATATTTCAACGAAAATAACTATTTTCACCGCTATCGAATGCAATTTAACGATATTTTTGTACGATATCTGTATGTAAGGACAGAATAAAAGACTCTTTTCCTCCAAAATAATTATAAAACTGATTTAAAATGGATTTATAACATGTAGATGTGCACCTCGTATTTTAGTTGCAATCCACCGCGCCAAAAGTATATAAGTTCATGCGTATATATATCCACTTTGTTACTCGGCTCAGTGAGCTCAGTTTTTTTATTCTTATATGTTCGTAAACTGTGCATTTTTTGCTTTAAAAATAATTGAATTATGCTGTTCTTGTCTTTCGGTTAAGATTTTTATGCTCTTAGTTAACCTGCATGCAATAATTGTGGCATTATCAAAAATTTAAAAGTTTTTTTCAGTGCGGCTAAGCCTAATAGCGGACATATTTGTGTATATTTGAAGCTTAGCAGACTAGCAGATTTGTTGCCAATCTCTAGAAACTAAGCTTCCCAACAACAAAGTGACGTCTTCTTTTATTATTGCGAGTTAAATTATGCTGAATTCCTTCTGGAATTATTTAAGTTATCAGCTGGTTTTTGCGTACAAATCGTAGTTTTAATTGTAAAAAATGTTTTTAAATTTTTTTAACTGTACTAGGTGTCTTATGTTTCTCTATATCTTTCAAGTTTTAGTGAAAATATTTTGAACTTCTATGTATTTTTGACTTACCGCGACGTGAGGAATGAATTAATTAGTAGCGCAAGCGCATTATGTAAGCGGCGCTGAAGAATCGTCTGTGAAAAATTGTTCTTTTTTATTTGTGTAATTTCTTTCATACATCGTTTTAGATTTATTATAGTATTTGAATAGAACTTGTGGTAATTCTTCAGATGCTATTTTGCTCACTCTGAGCTATAAAATGAATAAGATGTAACGCTGTTAAGTGAACCTAGCGTCGAAGTGTGGCTGTGGTAAATAAATATAGTGAACTTTAAAGAGTGCATTTATTCTATTGCGGTTCATGCGCTGACGAAGAAGTAGATTTAATTCAAAATTCGTTAACTGTTAATTCAATGTGTTTAAATGAAATGCAGAAAAATTTCGTATAATTTAATATACTGTACAAGAAAGTCATGTGGTGCATTCATCAAATTTTTTATTTCCTTTCTAGATTCTTTATTTGTAATTCAACTTGTTGTACTCGAAAAACCTTTTAGTGTTTATGATATTTTAATGAAGGGTAAATCATACGAAGCCTATTTATCAAAGCAAGGATGCCTTCGTAAAGGATTTTTTTGAGGGAGGATGACATTTACGTTATACCTGGGAAAAACAGGAAAAAGGCCCAAACGGCCAACCCATTCACCTAACTGGTATTAGAATTCACACTTCAATCCTCTGTGGCTTAATTGTTTTATGGGCAAGTGCATCCTATACCTTATCCGCTTAATATATAATTGCATGCTCTACGGAAACCAGATAACGCTGGCGCGTTTAGCAGTGTTATGAAATAATATAAATGTTTGCAAAATTATGTTTTATTGGGTTGGCAACTAAGTAATTGCGGATTTCACTCATAGATGGCTTCAGTTGAATTTTTAGGTTTGCAAACGTAGTACAAATATAAAACACATTTTGTTATTTGATAGTTGGCAATTCAGCTGGGAATCAGTAAAAAAAGTTTTTTGATCGGTTGCGTAGTTTTCGTTTGGCGTTCGTTGAAAAATGGAAAATCAGAAGGAACGTTTTCGTCATATTTTGCTATTTTATTTCCGCAAAGGGAAAAACGCATCGCAAGCTCATTAAAAGTTATGTGCTGTTTATGGTGGCGAAGCCTTAAAAGAACGGCAGTGTCAAAATTGGTTTGCCAAATTTCGTTCTGGTGATTTTTCACTCAAAGATGAAAAACGCTCTGGTCGTCCAGTTGAAGTAACTAATCAAAGGAATAATCAATTCGGATCGTAACAGTACAACACGTGAGATTGAAGAGAAGCTTCATGTATCACATACATGCATTGAAAATCACTTAAAACAACTGGGCTATGTTCAAAAACTCGATACATGGGTTCCTCACGAACTGAAAGAAACGCATTTAACGCAACGCATTAACAGCCGCGATTTGCTAAAGAAAAGTAATGAAAATGATCCATTTTTAAAATGACAGATAACTGGCGATGAAAAATGGGTTGTTTACAACAGTATCGACCGGAAAAGATCGTGGAGCAGGCCAGGTGAACCAGCGCAAACAACATCAAAAGCTGATATTCATCAAAAGAAGGTTTTGTTATCAGTTTGGTGGGATTACAAAGGAATTGTGTGCTTTGAACTCTTACCACCCAACCGAACGATCAATTCTGATGTCTACATTGAACAACTAACGAAATTAAACAATGCAGTTGAAGAAAAGCGGCTCGAATTGACAAATCGAAAAGGTGTTGTATTCCATCCTGACAATGCAAGGCCACACACATCTTTGGTCACTCGGCAAAAATTATTGGAGCTTGGTTGAGATGTTTTGCCACATCCACCATATAGTCCTAATCGTGCACCATCTGATTACTTTTTGTTTCGATCTTTACAAAACTCCTTGAATGGTAAAAATTTCAATAATGATAATAAAAACCAGAAGTTTTATGAACGTGGGATTACGATGCTGCCTGAAAGATGGCAAAAGGTCATTGATCAAAATGGGCAATACGTTACAGAATAAAGTTATTTAGTTCCATGAAAAAATTGTCTTTGATTTTCTAAAAAAAATCCGCAATTACTTAGTTGCCAACCCAATATTTTTAAAATATGGCATGTTAGAACAGGTGTCGGCAATTTTGTTTTTTGGCTACTGGCCATAACCAAGCTAAATGTCTGTATTAAGAAGACGTTCCGTGTTAGTGATAATTTCATTTTAGAAGCGTTTATTGGTGAATAATAACATAAAGTTTATTGAGAAAATAATTACAATACGCTTTAAACTTTAAGCGTATAAATTATAATTCTGATTGCTATAAAAACAAACGTAACTTGAACGGACTTTATTTTTCTTTTCGCTATCAGTTCTTTATGATATCAATTACTTTTTATTTCGATATCAATGAATCATGAGAGAAATCGAAAAGACTTGTGACGTTAATTTAGTCAAGTCTGGTTTATAGTTGGTCGTCTTAAAACACATACAAGCATTTGAAGTTTCGGCAGTTAAGCTGTTTCTATTATTTAAAGTAAATTTCGCGTGTGAAAATATTTGCTCGCATTTATAAATTGAACGGAATGCGGACAAAATGGCAAAGCCGGGTTTGGGAATTATGGATCGGCGTTTGCAAACTTATCGATTTCTCCTTGAAATTATGTTATAATTTTTATTTTTGCTTTCTCGTACGAAGTAAAGTATTATAATTGCGAAAATTTTCGAGTATCATATTTCAACGAAAATGTCAATTTTGATGGCTATCGAATGCAATTTAATAACGTTTTTGCCTGACATCTGTACGTAAGGACAGAATAAAGGACTCTTTTTCTCAAAACGGGTTGCAAAAAGGATTTAAAATGGATTCAGAAGAGAATTTTTCTTGACGTATATATCTCGCATAACTCAAAAAGGAGTAGCCTCAGAACGTTGAAATTTTGTATATATGACTGCTGTAACATGTAGTTGTGCACCTCCCGTTTTGGTTCCAATCGGCTTCACCAAAAGTATATATATATATATATATATATATATCCACTCTGTTACTCGCCTCCGTGAGCTCAGTTTTTTACTCTTATGTGTTAGTAAATTGTGCACTTTTATTTTCTCGCACGAAGTAAAGGAAATATTGCAATCAAAATTCCGGTTACCATATTTCAACGAAAATATCCATTTTGACCGGGATCGAATGCAATTTAACGATGTTTTTGCGTGTCATCTGTACGTAAGGACAGAATAAAGGACAGTTTCACCCCAAAAGAATTATAAAACTGATTTAAAATGGATTCAGAAGAGATTTTGTCGTGGCGTTTGTACGTACGTATGTAGCATAACTCAAAAACGAGTCGTCTTACGACGTTGAAATTAAGTATATAGGGCTGCTGTACCATGTAGTTGTGCACATCCCATTTTGGTGGCAATCGGTCGCACCAAAAGTATATAAATATATATTCTTACAGATTTTGTATTTAATTTGCTATTTTTAGTAGAATTGTAATTAAAATCGTTTTATCTTCCAGTGCAATCCAGTGCGTGACGAATTTTAAGAAAAACTACGCCGGAAAAGTAAAAATACGAGATCGCGTGCATTTAGCATTTCATACATAGGTATCTCGTAATTGTACTCTTTTGCTTTCCAGAAAACTGGAAAAAACAAAAATTACCAACATGTTCTGGTGCATGATTAAAAAGCTTTAAAATGCCAGACAGAAACATCTCAGTTCAGTTGTTTTAGGTGAACTGTAGTTCTTTACTTAGTGCTGTTATTGAATGTAGCGAATTCGCGGTGAGATCGAATTATCGAATGTTTTGAATTGAATTCTGTTCAACGTTTTAGTAGTCTAAAATATAATTACTATGAGATATTGTGATATTGTACGAATATCTCTCCGAAAATTTCAGCATTTTGTTTTATTTCTTGGGGTAAGAATAAATTTTATTAACTTTTTATTCAACTTGTGTATTAAACCCGTATGCACGCAGCACGTTTTGGTGTTAGGAATGGGATTGAATGCCGTTGACAAGATCTCTGCAGGAGCAGTTACGACAGCTGATTACAGCACTTGCTGCATTTAAAGAAGAAATGAAAACAGGCCAAGAAAAGATGGAAGGGGCCGTCAACTCGATAAAACAGGAGATGAAAGTAGGTGAAGAAAGGATGGAAGCTGGTTAAGCACCTGTTAAAGACGAGATGAAAGTAGGTCAAGAGGAAATAAAAAAAAAGACATTATCTGTATAATACGAGTAGAAAGCAAATTCGAAGCTATGGAAAGCAGAATGACATCGTTGAAAATACAGTTGGACACATTTTTATTCTGTAAAAGAACAAATTGAAGAAAAAGTTTTTGCCGTGGAGCAACGAATCGAAGGAAGAATTTCTACCGTCCAACAACAAATTGATGACAGGGTTTCTGCTGCTGTCGCCACAGAAATTGACACCTTAAAGAAGTGCATAGCCACAGTAGGAAGAAATTCTGCGGGCTTTAAATTTTTAATTTCGTCTTTAATTCTTCTTTCTTCGTTCTTTAAATTTTTAATTAATTAATTTCATCCGTCTCTGAAGTTATCCACATATGATGGGGAAGACCTCCTGGTAAATACAGAAGACGCAATTCTCAATAGTGGCGGAAGTAAACGGATGGGATTCCCGAGGTAAGGCCTGTGATCTCGTCGGTTCACTGAAAGCAGACGCAGCGGATATCCTTCAAACTCTCCCATAAAATCAAAGGCTAGATTTTTAAGTGCTATCTGGCGCATTGCAGCTGCGCTGTGGGGAGAAGTGTTTAAAAGACTACAGTGGGCTTCAACTAAAATCCCGTCAACAGAAGCCCAGGAAAACACTCCAGGAACTAGCCCCAAATGTTGAAAGGCTGTCTCATCTCGCCTTTTCGAAATGCCCGACAGAAACAAGAGAAATCCTGTCCTTGCAGTACTTCATCGACGGCATCCGGGATCCTGAAATACAGAAAGCGCTAGGAATGGCTGATGTAAAGGATTTAAAAAGTGCTCTGGTGTACGCCATGGAATTCGAGGCAGCCCAGGAAGTAACTCTATCCTTGCATACTTGGATTGCCAACCAGTCAGAGCTGTGCAAGTCTACGAGCCAATGGATCAACTGATGGATCTTTTAGATGATTTATTCAGAAAAATCAGTGCTTTCATACGGAGCGGGAGTGGGAACAAACTGGCTCTAAAGTGCTGGAAATGCGGTACTGAAGGGCACATACGAAAGAATTGCAGCATACACGTGGGCACGAAAAATAAGATAGACGATTTAACCAGACAACTCTATGCCTTGAGACAGAATATTAGTGAAAACAAACTAATTCTAAAGTGCTAGAACTGCGGTGTTGAAGGCCACTTACGAAGCAACTGCAGGAGCACTGAAAATAAGACAGATGATTTAAAAAGACAATTAAATGCCATGAGAGGGAAAAAGAAAGACAAGAAGCCAAAGTGCTGGAGCGGCGGAGCTGAGGGCCACGTGCGGAGGAACTGCAGAAAACCCGAGGGCAAGAAAAATGCGACTATTTCCCAGCAATTAGGAAGGAAACAAATTAATGAGCATATCGCGGACTGGAATTTGAACGATAATGAAAAACCCAGTTTTAAAGCGCTCAGGATTTTTGTGGTGAGTGGCAACATTAATAGACTAGCCATCAATGGACATATTGATGGAGTTCCTTGCAATATGATCATTGATACAGGAGCTAATGTTACCATCATTCGGAAAGATTTATCTCAACAATTTAAAGAGAAACTCATTTGGACGCCATCTTGCTTTACCCTTCAGCTTGCGTCTGATGATAAAATCAACCTAGGTGGGAAGTTAAAGGTGAACATTACGCTTGGAAGTGCCACCTACCATCACTCGGCATATGTGACGGATATTACAGATCCTTGCATACTCGGATTGGACGTTTTGAGGAAATATAATTTTTTCTTGGACTTCAAAGACAACAAACTGTTTTCAGCATCAGAGAACATAACTAGCCATCATCAGAAGGGATCCTCACCTCGAAACGCCGACTCGTTGTCTGAAAGACCCTGCTCAGAAAGCTGCGGAAATCATACTAGAGTCGAAGAGAAACTTGAGACTACAGGCAGTTCTCCATCCCAGATGCTCATCGGTCGTGATCTTCGTCTGCCTAATGATCTCTTGTTTCGTCGTCCTCCGGAGGCGTCTTCATCGCCTAAGGAATACATCCAAGATCTCCAGGCCCGGTTTGAAGTGATGCACAATTTTGCGCGAGAGCGAGTCAGCGTGGCGACGAGGAAGATGAAGACTCGATACGACATGAGAGCTACTCGACATCGATTCAACAAAGGAGACAAGGTGTGGTTGTGGAATCCGACTCGACGGAAAGGACTGTCCAAGACTAGTCACCTTGGTATTGTTTGTACACAGTCCTAAACAGGCTGAACTACGTCTTGGTTTGTATCCGTAAGTCATCGAACTCTAAGCCTAAAGTCGTTCATTACGACAGGTTAGCTCCTTACCATGGCCATAGTACGTAGTGTATATAACTGTAAATAGTATTGTGAATAGTATAAGACCATGGTCACTTTTGTTTCTGAATTTGCATTTAATTTGATCTGTAAATAGTATTTGATAGTATTTAATTTGTTTAAAGTTACTTATTGCAATTATTGTTTATGTTGTTATTGTAATGTAATGTTTATTATTTCATTTTTTGCCTGAATTGTAAGTTTGGCTTTCTGTCCAGGGATTGTACTGCAAGTGTCGCACAGTACTTGGGAAGGAGGGGGCAGTGTTACGGATTTTGTATTTAATTTGCTATTTTTAGTAGAACTGTAATTAAAATTGTTTTATTTTGTCATCGACCAAGAACTTGTTGAATCGATGTCTAGGCGAGTTGCAGCTGTTTTGCTGCCAAAGATCGCGCAGTACATTATTGTGTCGTCATACTGTTTTTGCTCTTCTGTGTAACGACGAACAACATCATCTGCCACAATTGTATTGTAATTATATGTAAAATGGTAAATACGTAAAAGTTACCGCATTGCCAATGGTTTGCTGTCAAACTGTTTATAATCGTTACTTGATTGCTGTTCAAATCCCGAGATATGTAGTATTGGTTCGGAGAATCCTGGCTATATCGTAAACCTATCTATGAGTTGCTGTTTATTTCAGTAGTTCTTTTGTGCGGTACAAAATGGAATAATACTTGCTAAGTCAATATCCAGGATTTTAATTCTTAAAAGAAGTTCCCGTCTTTTGTAAAGAAACATTAAGCTTAAAAATGTTTGGATCTCATAATCGTGACTAGTTGCTTTTGAAATATTTTTCCAGCAGCAAACGAGTTTTACATTAAGAATAATGTTGAACTCACGCAGTAATTAAAAATAATGTTGGGGAAGATAAACTTAAGGAAAAGGGACTCATTTCGAAAGCAAATGCCAAAACGAATTACAGAAAGCACGGTTAATGCGCCATCAAAAAGGTGTGCTAAGTTTATTACTATGACAGCGTAGGCCCAAATGGATAATCATTTTAATATTTATTTCGAAGGAAAAAAAAGATAATGAGGCTTTTAAAAAAGAAAAAAATTTAAACAACTCTTGGAATGATTTATTTGATATAAAAGCGAGGAAGGCTGCTGTTTATTAATGTAGAGAATTATGTATTAATGTAGAGAATGCAGGAAGTTCTTTGTGAATTAATTAATGAATTGTGGGCGAATGCTTTTCCCTGTTATCTGGTGCAGTAAAATATGAGATGACGAAAACAAAATGGGAGTTTTTATTCCTTTTTGCCTTTTAATGCATCGAAAAAGCATGTTACCATCAGAAAAATTTGCAGAAATTAAATTTTTTTTCTATATTAAAGCATGATTAATGATTTTTTATTTAATGGACAATATATTTATTCATACTAAATTGATTTGATAATATAATGTATTTTTGAAAAAAATCTTAAAAACATTTTAGCTTTATAAACTTACCCTCCTTGCTAATTAAAAAAGGCTCTTATTGTTAAAATGCAATTAAAAATATGATGTGGACATGAGAAGATTTTTTTTGACACCCTATTAAATTATACGCATTTTTTCCAGCACTTCATTTAAAATTCTTTCTTCGAATTATTCTAACTTAACCGATTCCTGCAGGCTTCTTAAGAATAGCATCAAAAACTGCAACATTTCAAATTAAATATCCCAGTAAACTTTTATCGTACCGCAGTAAAACTTCTTATAACTTTATTTTCTTTTTCATAATACGTATTAAACTTTTCGAAATACACTGCTGGCCACCGTAAATGCAACACCCTGAAGGAAGCATGCAAATAACATGAAATTTACAACTTGCATCAACGGAGGTGAGATATGTAAGTGATTAGAATTTCAGCGCAGACGCACATCACGCGCGCCCTTGGCGCCACTTCGAAGCGCTATTTAAGGCTTGGAGTTTTCGACGATTTCAAGTTTTGATTTCAAGTTCGGCAGTTGTGTTTTTCTTGTGGTTTTTTCAAAAACGCGATCAATTATGTCTCGTTGTAAACAGCAATCATCATTTGATCAAGTATCCGAGTTCGACAGAGGAAGGATAGTGGCCTACCGAGCGTGTGGATTATCTTTCAGGAAAATCGGTAGTCGTGTTGGACGAAACCAAACAACTGTAATGCGGATATGTGAACGTTGGATGCAGGAGGGTACGACGGAGCGACGTGTTCAATGGCATTCCACCTCAATGCACATGATGAGAGGAACATTGTGCGCAAGGCAATGACGGATCGCTCAGTCACATCACGAACCATAGCACAGCACATTCTTCAGTCTGTAACGCATCATCCAGTGTCTGCGCGTACTCTTCGACGCCGTTTACATCAGAGTGGTCTGTCCGCAAGACGTCCATTGCTTTGTCTACCCTTGACGCAGAACCACAGACGTCTCCGCCGCCAATGGTGCGATGAAAGAAGGATGTGGACGGCAGAATGGAATGAAATTGTCTTTACTGACGAGTGACGCTTCTGTCTGCAACGATGGTCGGATTCGAGTCTGGAGACACCGTGGAGAGAAGATGCTGAACAGCTGCGTTATGCACCGTCACACTGGTCCTGCACGGGGTATTATGGAATGGGACGGTATTGGATATCACTCTCGCACTCTTCTAGTACGCACTGCCGGTACTTTAAACAGCCAGCGCTACATCTCCGAGGTGTTGGAGCCAGTTGTCCTTCCTTACCTTCAGGGCTTGCCCACAGCCATATTTCAAGAGGATAATGCGCGATCACACGTGGCACGCATTGTCTAAGGGTTCTTTGCCAATCGCCAGATTGAATTGGCTTCCCTGGCGGGCTCGCTCTCCGGAACTTTCGTCCATAGAAAACATATGGTCCATGGTTGCTGAACGTTTGACCTAGATTACATCCCAAGCTGCCACACCAGATCAACTCTGGCAACGTGTGGAAGCTGCTTGGTCTGCTGTACCTACATCCAAAGTCTCTTTGAATCAATGCCGAGAGGTGTGGTAACGGTGATCTCCAACAATGGCGGCTACTCTGGCTACTGATTCTGGAAGGAACCACACTTCACAGAAGTCTATAAATTTAATCATTTGATACTTGGTCAACGTGTTATCTACTAAATAAATTTTGTTGTGATATCTCTTGTCTTTCTTAGTGTTGCAATTTGGGTGGCCAGCAGTGTATAAGTACAGGAATCGCGAGGCTGCGTTGGGGATCAGCATATTGTGTTACATTATGTAATTGTCTGCCTTCTTAAATCTTTCGTTTTTAACATAGTGAAAATAAGCATAAAAAATCTTTACCGCATGATTCATATCCATCCACCCTATTTCATCAATAAATAGATCCGAATGGCGCATGCATATTTATGCTTATCGTCACGGCCCAGCGGATTTAAACTAACAAATATCTTAATTTTTCAGCAATTTACTTTGGAAAATAAGTTCGTTATCTAAATTAAACCAGTATTCAAAGCATGACCAACTAATTTCAAAATATAAAATATCTCACGTAGACACCACATGACGTTCTTGTACGCCTATTAATATTTACATATTTTTTGTTGTACTTCATTTAAACTTATTTCCTTAGAGATGAATTTTTCATTCAATCAATTCAGTTCTCACTTCGCGGCAAGGCTAGCCATCACTTGTGCTTTTAAATTGTTGAAAGTTCTCCAATTATTGCATGCAGATTAACTAAAGGCATAAAATCTTAGCTAGAACACAAGAACCGTGTAATTCAATCACTTTTAAAGCAAAAAATGCACCATTTACCAACGTATAAATTGGTCACTTTACTTAACCTGTTCCGCCAAACTAAGTTAATGGCACTACAGTGTTAGGAAGTCATCCTAGTCATTGCTATAAATCTGACTGTTAGGCCGCCTTTCTACATTTTACATTAATGTTTAGTTTCTTGGATATAATTATTTTCATTCACTTGCTTCATTATCTCTAAGATGCCGTTGTTGCAGTAATAGTCCGTGAACAGTCTATTCACAGGATATGTGATGTAGTCGGAAGGAAAGAACTGCTGTCGGAGGTGCTCTGTCAGAGGGCAGGAGAGCAGGTAATGTAGTGCGTCCGCATGGGCAGGAGAGCAGGTAATGTAGTGCGTCCGCATCTTCCCCGCGAAAACCGCAAGAACAGTTGACTTCCCGTCTGAGGAATCGTCTGTAATACGCTGGGAATTTCCCGTGGTTGGTACAGGCCTGGAGGAAGAGTCGGTTGCATTTGAGCCTCTTGAGAGTAGGTATTGGGAAGATGTTGTAAGTAAATCTTCTTGTCTCTTCTTCTTGTCAATCGTGATGACCATGTCTCTTGGAATGTTGTCTTGAGGAGCCTTTTTGCAACTTCTGCGGAAAGCGGAACTTCCTTGTCAATTTCTGGTTTGAGAGCTGCTGTCTTAGCTAGTTTATCCGCTCGTTCGTTGCCTTTCTGCCCGGTGTGTCCTTTTATCCAGTTGATATTTAAACGAATGGAGGAGAATTAAAAAACCTGAGCTCACCGAGCCGGGTAACAGAATGGCAATACAGTACAAATTAAGAGATCCGGACTCGTCAGGACTTCGGCGATCCCGGATTTGGGTTTTTTCCGGATATTAGATAATTTTAAATCTACTATAATGGCATGTAGAGATTAACATGAAATCGCGATTTCTGAAATGATGAAGCATTTATGATCTAAAGGGTATCAAAAGTTGCAAAAAAGAAAGCTTAATATTTATATGCTTACTTTATTAAACATATCTTTTAGTGCAAGTTGCTTAAGTTAAGTGCTCAAGTTAAGTATATAAGTTGTATTTTTTTGTGCTAATACGTTCTCTTTAATTCTATAAACATATAATTTCTTGTTCATTACTAAGTTCCATTGCTTAAGTCCTGGAACTGCTGTGTCGAAAATTACGACTAACATGTCAATCGAATTTTTTTCTTTTTCAATAACCTCTCTGTCACTTTCTTCACTTCAATGATCAAATTTGAAAGGCAGTTGAATATTTCGTATGCCATAAATTAGCTGTACATGTTAAAGATATTTTCCATTGAATCATGAAATTAACTCGGAGAATTGTTTTGCATAAATTTACCATATAACGTCTTTTAATAAATTTAAAACAAAATGCTGATTCATCTTCCTTTTACTAATCTTACGAAGCAATAGAATAAGCACTTCAGCAAGGTGAAATGCGCAGAAATTAATTATATAAAAGTCATATTATTCCCTGTGACCTTCCGGAATAAAGTGCAAACGTTTTCTTTCGTTATAAAGTAATTTACGCTAAAAGCAGCTTACCGTGGGCTGTAATTTAAATGCACTTATTTTCACGACTTTATTCTTAAAAGATTAAAGACATTAAGAGAAAATTGCGTGTTAATATAACAAAATTGCGCAGAAATTTATTTATAGTGAAAATAAAATCTCTATCTTATTTTAATACAGATATCTACTTATATTAAAATACGATGAAGAGTTTGCATTGTCACTAATAACTTACTAGAAAAGTTGTCAGTTTGAAAATAGATAAATACTTGCGCATTGATTATCGATATGTGTTATGTATTTGGTTTTATATGCCTGTGATTGTATGTATGCATATATATGTAATAATTTATATTTATAATAGAGAATCTGTAAATGAAAAAATATCGCCAAGGAAACATGAAGTATAATTTACACTCATGTCCATAAATTAAGGATAATGCAAAATCAGGCAAAAGAAAGAGTTAGAAGCAAAACAAATTCCTCTTATTTGTAAAGCTTATTTATTAAACAAAAGGTAAAGAGCAAAAGAAGATGCTATATGTTTGATATTATTAAGAAAATTATCCATTTTTTCTCCCTGGAGCATTTTATAAAAAAAAACCTATTTACAAAAAACCAATATTACATGGTTGGTATGATTGTTAATACATTGTATGTCTGCCAGACGATGCAATACAGTCCGTACAATGCCTAGGCATGCTGAGTATCAAATTATCGATTTGATCTTGGGGGATATTACACCACACAAAAAGCAATGCTCTCCGAAGTTCCGGTAGACATGTAGGAGGAGGTTGACGGGCTGCAACTCGTCGGCCAAGCATTTCCCACACGTGCTCTACTGGATTCAAGTCCGGAGAGCATGCTGGCCAGTCTATACGGGTGAAATCCTCCGAATGAAGGCATTCGCTTACGATGTTTGCACGGTGAGGACGGGCTTTGTCATCCGTAAACACAAATTGTGCGCCCATGACGTTCCGAAACAAATGTACGTGTTGTTCCAGAATGACGTCCCGATAGATTTGGCTTGTCATGTCCAATTTGAACATGCAGGTCAGTTCTGGAACCCAGAATAATTCCACCCCAAACGAGCACTCCTGCACCACCCTAACGGTGTCGTTTAATGATGTTTTCTTGATGGTAACGGGTATCTGGAGCTCTCCATATGAAAGTCCGGCGAGAACCAGGCTGCAAGCTAAACCTGGACTCGTCAGAAAACATCACACAAGCCCACTTTTGCGGTGTCCACAATACATGCTCTCTACTCCAGGCTAACCGCAGGCGACAGTGAGTTGCAGTAAGTGGAACGCATCTGACAGGTCTACGAGCATATAGAGAAATCTGCCCTAAGCGTCTGTACACGGTCTGCCTTGAAATTGTCGTACCAGTGGCTGAAGAGAGCTGACGAGGCAGTTCTGAGGCTGTGTTCCGCCTGTTTCTTAGCGCAGGTTGCCCCAGAGTTACAACGCCGAAGGAGAACCGGTATTTGGCAGTAACTGCCAAATACCGGTTCTCCTTCGGCGTTGTAACTCTGGGGCAGCCTGCGCTGTAATATCTACTCATATGACCATCATCTTGGAATTGTTGCCAAAGCCTGGAGACGACACTCTAGGAAATTCCAAGTTCGTCTGATACTTCCAGTTGGGTACATTCCAGACGGCCGATCATTCTACCACGTAAAAAATCATCTAAATGCGTCCTTTGTGTCATAACTATTCGGTTATTGCACTGAAATGTTTATAAAGCGCCTGCGAACAATTTTACTTCTTTGCTGTATTCTTTATATATCACTCTCTTACACTCTCGTCATTGTGACGTACCATCGGTGTCATCTGGTTACTTCCTGAGATTTGCATATGATTCTTCAAGATGTGTGTAGTGATTTTACGGATGATATATTTATTTTAGAGTTCGATTTCCGCGTGACTCCGAATTATCCTTAATTTATGGACATTAGTGTAAATAGTAAATCTGTACTAATGTGAAAATAAAAAGTTGGAATTTGTAATTAATTAAGCAGAAATAGGTAACTAAAATTCTAAATGAATAAAAAGCAAATTTAAGCAATTAAAACAGGAGAATCATTATTGATTCCACAGAAAGATCTCGACTTTTTAAGGGGAATTGCTATCTTCCTGTGCAATCACCAACAATTCACGAGACTCGCGTTTCGTCCTTTCACATTTCTGATTAAAATCTCTGTTCCAATTTTAAATTTTCAAATAAGTTTTATAAAATATGAATTTAAATTTTAAATAATTTCAGAAGTAGGAAAAAATTTCCCGATGTTTTGATAGACAATTGAAATTAATTTAAAAAAAATGAAAATATCGTGTTCATACAGAACAAAACGTATACTTAAAATAAGAGTAAATGAAAAAAAATTATGAAGAAATGAAATAAAAATTAAGAAGCAAATGAAATGAAATAATTAATGTAATAAATTATTACATATATGTGCAATAATTTAGAAAAGTTGGCGTCATGCAGATGCATAATGAAAAGAAACTTGCCGTTACCTGATTTAAATATTTCTTTTTATTTCTTATTAGCTAAATATTTTAATAAGCCAACGTGTCTAAATTGACCGTAATAAGCGCCCTCTTTCATAATTTACATTTTAGATGTTGTTGTAGTAAGAAGAGAAGCAGCGGCAGAACATTTAACTAGTAAAAAAACTCGAAAAGCAACTAAAAATATCAATTTTGAAATCTTAGTTGAAAATGTTTCAATTTTGGTATCTTTTGATTGGTTAGTGAATAACTCTCCAAAATAATTACTGATTGTATGAGTTTCACTTCGCAAAACCATCTACTTAATCAGTGTTACGTAAAAGCCATGGCATGGATTAATTTGAAAATGTCACCGTTTCGAGATCTATTATAAGCAGTTGCTATTTTAAGACAGAAAGGTGAATATTCAAATTGAAAAAAAGAACTGGTCCGAGAGTCTCTCATTCCTTCTCCTACTACGACCTCTGCAGAGGTCTTTCGGTCCAGTATGTGTTTTGAATACCCCCGTGACGTACAGGCATTATACATTTACAAACATCCATGCCTTTTCCGGGATAAGAACGCGGACCTTTTGATACAGCTGTCAGCGTCAATAACTACTTTTCCGTCTGGGCATGAATTTCTTTAATTTTATTATAGTGTAATAAAAGTAAAAACCAGATTATGGGAAGTTGCATCAACGGGCAGTGAAACCTCCCTTTTTTATTTCAAATGTCTGGACATTTTTTTCTTAAGGTTTTGTGAACCCATCGATCATTTAGCTCTCTTAGTAACGAGAGCTTTGTTCAAGGTTTGCCATAAAGCCGGGGGAGGCAGACTGACACTATGCCCACGAGACGGGGAAGAGATTTTCCTGCAGTAACATATTAATTAAATTATTTATTAGGGGGTTTACTGACTTAATTTTCGTTAAAGGTTTTCGCAAGTAACAGATTTTCCGCAGATAAGAAACAAAGTAAAAAGGAAGGAACAAAGAATTGCTTCAGACGAAACATGCTTTACCCAAAGCTATTTGAGATGCCACTGTAAAGTATTATTCCGTTTGCATTAGCTTCAATGCAACATTTAACTCGCGATCAGCATACAGATCGTTTAGTATGTACGATGCAGACTATTCTTTTGTTAAAATACGTGAAGCCATTTGCGTAAATAAAGTCTAGTATCCGATTTATAGGACATTAGATTCTTTATCTCACCGAAACACACGCTTAGAGCCTTTAAGAACCCCAAGCAGATGAAACCATGCAAAGGGAAAGCTGAACGAAAATTCTGCGAGTTTATTCCTTTCTCTGAACGATAACTATTTCTTTGCGAACTTTTCTTTGCTTATATAAAAAAAAGTAAATGGAATTTTCTAAGTTATCTGATATTTTCCATGGAAATAGTTTTATTTACGTTTATTCTGTCTCTAAAGATATAATTACTTCATTATTATTTAGGTTTAGCAAACATAATTTTAGCAGTAGTTAAATCCAGAACTTGTAAGATCTGTCCTTGTTATTCCACATGAAATAAATTAGATCTTACAATGAACCTGGCGAATGATCTCTCAGAGGCGTGAATAAGTTACCAGCACAGAAGAAGGGTGAAAAATAACCCTTTATTTAATTCAAATGGTTAACAGAAAGGCACGATCTTTGTGCTTTACAATGGCACCGTCAATCGAAGTAAAAATATCAAGTTTAGATTTATACGAACTAATGCAGTCTGACTGTGTAACTGATCGAGCGGGCGTTGTTTCACAAATTACGAATTGCTAAGGAAGCCGTTTATATTTCAGCTGATGTATCTTTGTTGCTGAAAGAATCGCTGGAATTTGTATTCGGAACGAGTAATTAAACTTTTAGAACTGCGTAAGTTGCACTCCCTGCAAAGAATGATACAATTTTCCTCTTGCACAGCATCAAATTTATTTAATTACTGAAGTTGCTTTCGTTAATTTACAGCTAAATAATGTCCCAAGTCTTTGATGTGAAACGTGTTATATTTAAGCTGAGAATTGTATATTTATGTTCGTATTTAAGGCATGTAACTTGCATTGCATTAGATTTTTTTACCTAAACGAGCAATTATAATAATTTTAAAGGCTGGTTTTACACTGCTCGACATTGAAAATGCAACACCAAGAAGGAGTGGTCAGAAAGTGATGAAATTTGGAAACATGACAGAGACACCAAACAGCAATAAGTGATCCTTATTTCAAAATGATTTTCGGAATACAGAGCGAGAACGGCGTCGGCTCAGTAGGATGTGGGACTACCGCGGACAGCGATGCACGAAGAAACACGTCTAAGCATAGAGTCAATAAGAGTGCGGATGGTGTCCTGAGGGATGGCTCTCCATTCCCTTTCAACCATTTGCCACAGCTCCTCTTCTGAATGAGGCAGGGGCAGATCTGAAAACGGCGTCCAATCGCATCCCACACATGTTCGATTGGTGACAGGTCAGGAGAATACGGTGGCCAGGGAAGCATCTGTACACCTTGCAGAGCATGTTGGCAGATGCGAGCACTGTTGTTATCCTGCTGAAAAATTGCATTAGGCAGACCCTGAAGGTAGGGGATTGCCACCGGCCGCAGTACATTATTAAAGTATCGTTGGGCCGTCTTAGTCCCCTGAATACGAACTAGAGGTGACCTGTTATCGTAGGCAATAACGCCCCCAAACCATTATGCCACGTTGTGGCGCTTTGGGGCGTTCCACAGTTGCTGCCGGATTAGATCTGTCTCCACGCCGACGCCACACACGTATTGGGGACTGTCACTGGATAAATAGAAGCGTGATTCATTTGAGAACAGGACGTTTCGCCATTCTGCCCCCGTTCAGGCACTATACGTTTACATGCCTTCTCTGCGTATCGAACCCCTACAGTCGGAGCGGTAGTCAGAATCACTAACTATAGTTCAACCGCCTCATCCGCGACCATGAGCGCAAACAAGCATGCGCCATTCGGACCGAATTATTCTCAAAATAGGGTGGAAGGATGGAGACTTTCTTTCCCTCCAGCATATCTCTTTCCGGAGAAGCGAAGACTTTCATGTGACCTTTCACGTCGCAGCAAGTGATGACGCCCCTTTTGGACGAGTCTATGTGTTTTGGCAGAATGCCAGCCAAGGTTGCGTTTGAGACGGTCGAACTCTACTATCCCCGATTAGGCGGCATCGCTGTTGTATTCCATTTTTGTTTATGAAGTGAAGAATCGCATGTATCTTCAGCCCGTGTGGTATTTAAATGTTCAAATGTATCTATTGGTTTATCAAAACTTTTGATTAAGAAAAGATTTAATTTAGGTATTATGAACTGAATTACCGAAAATAATCCAAAACGTTTATAAAACATTATGGAACCCCAGAAAGCGTTCCATAGATCACCATGATTACACGAAATCCTGTCTAAATATCATTTAAGCCACGTGGGCATGCAATATTTGTGGCGAAGTTTGTTATTTTAAGACACGATTTAATTTATATTTTCGAAAAGTTCTTGTTCTTTTTTAAGTTCTTATATTTGCTCGATACATGTGAAACGGACATAAAAGTAGTGTAAAACTTAACGGACAGCCATATTTCTTTTAGATGTGAAACGGACATAAAAGTAATGTAAAACTTAACAAACAGCCATATTTCTTTTAGATTTTATACTTGCATTTTCGTTTTCAAAATGCCAACATTTCTTTCATACTTGGTGGTTTTCTGGAATCCTCCCGCTTTATGCCATAAAAGAGCAATAAAATTACTTCCCGCTTTTCAAGATATTAAATTTCAGAGATCTGGTTTTACACGGCTGATGTCTGTATATACTTTTCCATTGTTAAAGGACTTCTAACGATCGTTTCCCAGTATTCGCTATATTATTTGGATTCATATTTAAATTTAGGCATTTCTACTCGATTTGATTTCAGTACATTATATTTCTGATTATTTATTTATACGGTTTCGAATTCGTTCATTTAAGTAACATATGTGGCTTTCGTGCTTAGTGTCGTTGTTAAATATACAAAAACGCTGCTCGTAAAATAAAATTGAAATAAAATTTATATGTTTAGTTATGAACCATGCAAAAAATTCCATCTCCAAACGATAGCAAACTATTTTTGCAGAACTGTGCTTGCTGATTTCAAGAAATACTTTGTGCTTTGAGTATTAAATGTGCAAGCACTATTTCTATAATTAACAGAGGATGTGCTTTATGTAATTCTCAGGGCTCGCAAGCTTTCATGTTGTTTTAAGATGAATGCTATTTTGCACTCTTCCAAATAAAAAAACTGAACATTTTAAAAAGCATCTTCGCAGATTTAAAACTAATATTTTACTTCAATATACTTATGTTACAAATGTAGAGGAAAATAGATCTGTATAGTTATAAAATATTAAAATTTAAAAAATAATAGCGAAAATACATATATTGACGAATTTAAATACACTCATGTCCATAAATTAAGGATAATTCGGAGTCACGCGGAAATCGAACTCTAAAATAAATATATCACTTGTAAATTCACTACACACATCTTCAAGAATCATATGCAAATTTCAGGAAGTAACCAGATGACACCGACTGTACGTCACAATGACGAGAGTGTAAGAGAGTTCTATATAAGGAATACAAACAAAGAAGTAAAATTGTTCGCAGGCGCTTTATAAGCATTTCAGTGCAATAACCGAATAGTTATGACACAAAGGACGCATTTGGAGGATTTTTTACGTGGTAAAATTATCGGCCGTCTGGAATGTGGGCGTACCCAACTGGAAGTATCAGACGAACTTGGAATTACCCAGAGGGTCATCTCCAGGCTTTGGCAACGATTCCGAGATGTTGGTAATGCGAGTAGACGTTACAGCACAGGTCGCTCCAGAGTTACAACGCCGAATAAGGACCGGTATTTGGCAGTTACTGCCAAAATAAACAGGCGGAGCACAGCCTCAGACCTGTCTCGTCGGCTCTCTTCGGCCACTGGTACGACAATTTGAAGGCAGACCGTGTACAGACGCTTAGGGCAGACTGGTCTATATGCTCGTAGACCTGTCAGATGCGTTCCACTTGCTGCAACTCACTGTCGCCTGCGGTTAGCCTGGAGTAGAGAGCATGCATTGTGGACACCGCAAAAGTGGGCTTGTGTGATGTTTTCCGACGAGTCCAGGTTTAGCTTCTCACCGGACTTTCATATGGAGAGCTCCAGGTACCCGTTACCACCAAGAAAACATCATTGAACGACACCGTTACGGTGGTGCAGGAGTGCTCTTTTGGGGTGGAATTATTCTGGGTTCCAGAACTGACCTGCATGTTCAAATTGGAACCATGACAAGCCAAATCTATCGGGACGTCATTCTGGAACAACATGTAGGTTTGTTTCGGGGCGCGATGGGCGCACAATTTGTGTTTATGGATGACAACGCCCGACCTCAACGTGCAAACATCGTAAGCGAATGCCTTCAATCGGAGGATATCACCCGTATGGACTGGCCAGCATTCTCACCGGACTCGAATCCAGTAGAGCACGTGTGGGACATGCTTAGCCGACGAGTTGCAGCCCGTCAACCTCCTCTTACATGCCTACCGGAACTTCGGAGAGCATTGCTTTTTGAGTGGTGTAATATCCCCCATCGATACTTTATCCATCGATAATTTGATACTCAGCATGCCTAGGCGTTGTACGGACTGTATTGCATCGTCTGAGAGACATACAATGTATTAACGATCATACCAACCATGTAATATTGGTTTTTTGTAAATAGGTTTTTTTTGTAATTTGCTCCAGGGAGAAAATATCGCTAATTTTTTAAATAATATCAAACATATAGCAGTTTTTTTTTGCTCTTTACCTTTTGTTTAATAAATAAGCTTTACAAATAAGTCAAATTTGTTTTGCTTCTAACTCTTCCTTCGCCTGATTTTGCATCATCCTTAATTTATGGACATGAGTGTATAAAAGATTATTCGTATTCAATAACAAGGTGTTAGACTTTCTGCAGTAAGTTTGAATGTAACGCAACGTGTTTATGCTAAAAGTATTTCATTGTTTAAAGACCGTATAATTACAACCATTTCTCGTTTTTTTGGAAAATTAAAATTTTTCATTTTCATTTTAGAAAATTGATCGATAATACCCTCACAATCTAACAGGTAATCTCTGGTCTCTCCAGTTTCGTTTTTCGCCATCAAAATAAATTATCATCTTTTGCGATATCGATGTCGCTGAAATAATTTTTTTTTATTTCAGTTTGTGTAATCCGAGATATTCGTCTATGTCTTCAGATTGTGTAAAAAATACATGAAATATTTTTAGTTTTACGATAGATTTCGTTCTTCGTATCAAATTCGCTATAAATTTTGTCAGAATGTATTTATTTTAAAATTGCCGTGAGTAGCTAAATTGTTCATTTGTTTGGTTTTCTTTTTTAGGTAATTTTCTTTTTAGTCCAAAGGGGCTTTGTCCCTGAAGGACTAGTGTTTTCGTTTCGCGATTTTGCGTCGGAAACATTAAACGTCGGTTCACTTTTCAGCCTGTTGACACCAAATATCGCAGCACTGTATTATATTTAAAGAAATTAAATAATGAACAATGTGCATAAATGTATGTAAGTTTCTAGCATTGTGATAAAACGACGGTACCTAGAGCCATAGAATTTTGAATGGCGTAATCCTGCTGCGAATATGGGCATCTGAAAGCCCAAATTTGGAATTTGTTTTATTAACGATTTCATATTTTGTAAAACTTTAACGAATTTTTGATTTACAAACTCGAGGATTTCGAAGCGAGCCATGGCAACGTTGTACATTAAAAACATTTTTATCTCCAGCGCGTGAGACTGTGTATAGGAAATTCTAAAGATATGCTTAACTTAAAATTATTTTGCGATATTGTTCTTTAACTGAATTTTACGGTTTAAGTGCGAAGAACATGATATTTAATAAATAAAGGTAACAGACAAAATGTTAAAAAAACGCTCCTTTGGACGTAATTTAAAATCTGAGACCTTTTAGATTTTTTTTTAAAATTTATTTTTATGCTATTATATTAGCATAAAATTTCAAGTCTGATATTACCAAAACCTCATTTTTAATTTCGTTATATTTACCGCTTAAGTCATGTATTTACTGCTGTAAACATTATAGCAACGTTTACTGGTTACTAAATTATTATTAGGAATTAGTACGGATTTAATCGAGACATTCATTCTTGTCAGTGTTTTGTTCCAGATAACTAGAATGAAATCTTATTTTCTTGTTTTTTTCAACAATGCGTTTTACCTTCAGCCTAAAGAGAATGGTTTTATGATTCAACTTGAGAATGACGAAGCAATGTTTTTTAACCCAGAAGGGCTGTCTCTAACACCATTTTACGTCAAATCATTAACAGCGTTTAATCACTTTTCAAATTGTTGCAACCAAATATTATCGCCCTGTCACATATTTAAAGGAATTAAACAATGAAAATTCTGCACGAACGTGTGAATGTTTCTCGCAGTGTGAAAAAAAACAACGGTACCTACAGGTATTAGTACTAGAAGCGTACCGGTTTTGAATGACGTAGTTCTCCACCCGAACATTGGACGTATGGAAGCAAGAGTTTTGAATTTGGAATTTGTTTTATTATCTATTTATATTTTGTTAAATTTCAACGAGTTTTTGATTAACAAACTCAATGTTTTCTGAGCGAAAAGGGACAACATTATAAAAAAAAAAAAATCATTTTTATTTCCAGTGCGCATGACTGTCTATCTGAAATTCCTAAAATACGCTGTTTTTAAATATTCTTAGTCCAAAGAGGTGTTAGCTCAAATGCTTTCGAAACGTGTATGTATGTGTGTAAAAGGGGCCCATTTGGGCGTAATATAAAATCTGAAAGCTTTCAATTTTTTTTAATTTATTTTTTCTTTTTAGTATTTCATTATATAAGGTATTTGTCCCGCCTTCTTCGCATGCCTTCGTGGTGCAGTGGTCAGCACGCTCGACGCGTATCCATCCGTGGTTCGAATCCCGGAGAAGGCGTTGCTCATGTCTTCAATTTTCTGCTTTCAGAAAAAATCTGATGTCTCTACAGTGGTGCCCGAACTAAAAGATAGTGGATGATGATTCTCCACTACCAGGATTTGGCGATTGGGTCTCCTGATCCCAAGTCGCCCTTTGAAAGGGGGAGTATATAAGATATTTCTCCCGCCTTCTTCGCCTGCCTTTGTGGTGTAGTCGTCAGCATGCTCGACGCGTAACCGAGAGGTCCGCGGTTCGATTCCTGGCGAAGGCGTTGCTCATTTTTCATCTCTCTTGCTTCTAAATAACCTAACGACTCTACAATTATATGCATTTTGGACTGCCTATGTTTCGATCTGCTCGGCTTGACCATTTAGAATCACATAGTTTTTTAACAATAAAATGTATCTCATTTTCTTCAAAATCACATATTCCAAAGGGGACGCAGGAAAATGGTTAAATTTTTTCTATTGAATTAAAATGTAATGGAACTTAACATGTAACAGTGAGACTCAGTATTTCTAACTATGATACTAAGTGAATGCTGAACATGAGATGCTTCGTTACACATGTTTGTTGGCTTGAAGGCCAGATATGTATTAATCAGACATATTTCCTGCGTTATCGTTGAAATCTGCAGACTTTACTTTTTGTATCCGACATACTTACTTGGTCCACTACAGTTTCCTGGTATGCAATAATATGCGAATACAGGCCGGTTATAAAAAAACTTTCCCGATATATGAACCCCTATCGCCATTCGCTGAACCAATGTCGAAATGAAATTTTAGGTGTTGTTATTTGAAGGTATGCGCTTAAGATTATGATGATTTAAAGCAACATGGCTACGGTTTCAGTGAAAAAATTCCGAAATTTTAGAATAGCAACACCGCGTGTCCACACTGTCCGTGTGAAACATCTGCAAAGAAAAACATTGTAAAGAACTATTGACAACACAGTAGAAGAGAAAGAAACAAACTTCTATTGGAATTATAATTTCTCAACATGTACAACGTTTTAGGATAGTCATCTCCCGTAACTTTGCAGTTTCCTGGTCACCCCGATCTACTGACCACACTCCGATAAAATTCTGGTTCTGGGGTTAGCTGAAATCTAAATTATATGCATCAAATCCACGAGATTTATCAGACCTGAAAGATGGCATAAAAAGTGAAGTTTTACAGATTCCTTCGACGACGTTACGTTGTTCCTTGTTGTCTACAATCTCTGGCATGCAATGGGTTATCGTCTGCAAAGGTGGGCAAGTTGAAAACTTATTTCAATGATAATTTCCACCCCCCCTTCTCTGTCTTGTGCTATGATCGGTGCTTTACAATGCTCTTATTTGCAAATGTTTTACCCCGGCAATTTTCGCCATACGTGTATGGTTCCGACGCCATTTATGGTTTTTCAGTATGCGGATCAATTTGAGCAGGAAAATAGTGGGTGTTGCCATTCGAAAATTTCGAAATACCTGAAATCGTAACCGTGAGAGCTCTACTGTTTAAATCATCAATCTCGAGCGCATACTTTCAAAAACAACATCTGAAATATCATTTCGATTTGTCGAGCTAACAGGCCACTAGAGTTTCATATATTGAAGAATTGTTTCTATGATTACTCTGCAGACAAAAGAAACCCTCTGCGTAACGATTATTATTTGAACAATATGGAAGTAAGTTGGCGAACCTTCGTTTTATCAGGTGTGAAATCAACAGTAATGATGTAGTACTTTGATTTCTTAATTTCAGATTTAGAGAGGTTAATAATTTTTTCCTAATAATTTTAATTATGTCATCACATATTGCCGATGATAAATAATTTTTCTATGATTCATATTTGAGTTGCTAAAAAGTGTTCAGAATAAGCTAGAAACTCCAACTAGTATATCAAATGCCAACTATTTGGAGTTTCTAGCTGAAGTATCATTCTTTGAAAAAAGACCTTCTGGAAGTTTCCTCCTTCCATACAGGGAGTTTAAACCTTTATGTCAATCAATAAAACCGTGAATAGAATTTCGTACTACGAATGTTGTTATGGAATTCTTGCGTTCCAATTCACGTTCATGTTGTCGAAATATCTCCCCAGCTCCTGCAGCCCTCGGTAAAAGCTATCTTAATGAAAGAAAACTGCTTACATATATATAACAATAAATTTCATTATTGCTGTACAATATTTGGAATCCAAAGTATAATTATTTTAAAAAATAAAATGTTGCATAGGATTTGTTCTTTTCGAGTTTTGTAGTACTTTTGAATTATTGTCTGCTGCTTTTAGGCAATGCCTCAAATGCCCAATGCACCACAGCAACTCTAGTAACTTTAACCAATGCAATGTGCTCATAACTAATGAGATCTTTGTCACGTGACTGCGCAATCAAAGTAACCAGAAGAAAGCGTAAATGGAAACTCTTTTTGCTTCTGCAACCAGAAAATCCGATTTCGGTGACCATACAAAGATTACTTCTGTATAAAGAAGATCTTTCTAACCAATTTATTCATTTACAAATACTAGGTCATTAGCCCTTAAGTCATTACTTTTTTAACTACACAATAACTTTTTTTAACAATATGCTTAAAACCATTAAATGAACAACACGTGTCGTGCTTATCACTGCTTGTTGAGTTCTCTAGTTTATAAACAGAACAATTAAGTGATTTTCCGAGTCCGGTGCTTATCGAACGGCAGCATGGAAATAGCGTCTCTGTTAAGATAAAACAGAGATAGGCTGAATTAGAAGTGGCGCTAACTGCAATCGATTAATTGCAATCGAACAATTTATGACATTCTCAGACTGTTATTTCCCATGTCAGATTAGGTGTTTTTACTTGGACTCGGAAGAAATTTATCATCAGCCCAACCTGTACCGGGGTTAGTTTCGTTGACTACCTTGCCGAAGGGCCCCGGTTCAAATCCTGGAGGCGTAATGGCAGACCGCACATTTATTTGAACAATGTTAAACGAATTTCGTACACAGCGCATGCCCAGAAGAGAATTTGGCGCCATTACGACTTTGGCGTCATTTTAAAAGAAGATAAATATGGTATATGGTTGATGTTCTGTTACCTGGACGTAAACAGTTCGGGGTTTTAAAATTTGTTAGGTTGTACGTTGCTTCATGACTTAGGTGTAAATATCGATTGTAAACTCCCCAAATTTTCGTTTAAGAAGGATTACAAAACAGGAAACATTACACGATATTGTTTATCGATTGTACTTCTGAGGAATAAAAGCGATCGATTATTTACCATGCGTTCCATTCATAAATACTTTAACCACTTAAGGAATATATCGAGTTTAAATTGCTGAATTAAAGCCAAAGAAATTATTACAAATAACTGATATCAAATGTAATGTTTATGAACAAAATAAACCAAAATGTAATGAAACAGAAGCGAGTGCAATAAGCACAGAAAAAAGTGTCCATAGTATTGCAATCGTAAAGAGTCGCTAAGGCCTACATGACGAACAGGCTTGTCTAGGGTGTTTATTTTTATTCGCCAGTATTTTCTCCCACGCCCACGGTACACTATTGAGCACGCGCAGTAAGAGAAATTCGTTAACATTGATCAACTCAATGTGCGGTTTGCCATAACGCATCCCGGAGAAGGCATGGATGTTTGCAAATGTCTCCGTGTGGCATGGGGGCACTCTAAATATGCGGTGAGATAAAAGCCCTCTAGAGAGATTGGTGGTAGGGAAAAAAGGGTGGGAGAGCCTCGGACCCGTCCCAACGGGGTGATCTCTATCAAAATCGGGGGGCGGAACTGAGCTATATCGCACTGTCACTTGTAAGGTGCTCAAGGCTGTTGCTAACGACAGGCGTGGCTTGCGCTCTTTGCCACGAGGAAGTTCGTGGGCTTGGGCTGATTATAGGTCAGACAAGTGAGCATTAGCAACAACAACAACAGAAATTTATGAGAAGTTTTCCAATTTAAAATACTTTAAACAGTGTGGTATATGAAGAATCGAATTTCGCTACGATGTGGAATCTCCCTTCTCATTATTACTGACTCCATGGCAGTAAGAACATATGCACATCAGAATTTGCCAAAGGTTATGAACAGCGGGTTGATTCGTTTGGAGTTAACATGATCTGTTAACGACAATAATTCAGATTCAGAATCTGGCAGAGACGATTTTGTTAAAATTTGGTGCTCGCAATTGGCTATTGCAAGACTTCATAAATAGCTTCTAATTCCTCAAAACAGCTAATTGTAGCTACACCAGGCGTCAAAGAAAACGAAATCAACTTCAGTATGGAATGAATGGATAGCATTTCACTGAACAAAATTTTAATGCCGAAAATGTGGAATAGATTAATATATACGACGGTTAGAAATACTTTGAATGAATGAATCTACTAGACCCGTACGAAGACATTATCATATCCGCTATGAGAAATCCCACCAGTTGCCGAGCGGTGAAGTCGTTCAGTGATGGTAGTTAGACCTAGGCTCGATTTCGGGCGAATGGATTGACTGTATGGATATTTTTGTCGTTTTCCCTAAGTGCAACGTGGATACGAGGCAAAATTCCAATAAAAAGCCCTCCACAAAGGTATCCCTTCCTTTAGACAGACAGCCCAAGTGTGCTTTGGCATAATCGAATAAACAAAATAGGTACTTACGTATTAACGCCACCGCAGCAGAAGTTGCGCTAATGCGCCAATAAAGAGCGATCTTGTTCGCACACAGCTGCCCTGTTGTTCGCACGCGCACGCAGTTATGTTTTAGATTCTTTGTTGCCGTGTTGTTTGCTGATTTTTGACGTCATTTTTTACTGCTACGAAAATGTGTATTTGGGATTTGCCAAAAACAGAACAAGATGCAATTTTATTTTTTCAGAAACGAAATATTTTGCCCCCAAAAAACGAAAGTGTACCAATTCTCATGAGATGAAACTTTTCTTTGGTAAACGTAAGTTTTGGAAATGTAATTTAAAACAGTGTGATCAGCAAGTGGAACTTAGAAAAGACAACTGGTTTGGGGGAAGCAGAATTTCATTTTGTTCAGCTTTGAGATTCATATACTGTTGATGCGAGGAGTTAACGTCGATTAAATTTTGTGAAAAGCGACTTGATTTATCGGACAAAACTGTTCTAGACTGGAACAATTGCATGCGTGAATTATGTGTCTTGGATATGGAGAATAAACCAAACAAGAAGTTAGGTGGACCAAATTGCATTGTGGAAATTGATGAAAGTTTGTTTACTAAACGTAAAAATAATTGGGGTCGAGTATTACCCGAACAGTGGATGTTTGGTGGTATGTGTAGAGAAATAAAAGATTCGTTTGTTGTCACTGTTTCTAATAGAACTGGCTCTACTCTGCTTGATAAGATTATTGAAAACTTTGCAGATGGTAACACAATTTATTCTGACAGTTGGAAAGGCTACCATACAAATAGAATAGAAATAGGATTCCTACATGCTAAAGTTAATCATAAATACAATTTTATTGATCCTGATACAGGAGTTCATACGCAAACAGTTGAGAGAATCTGGGGCAGTGTTAAATGGAGGAACAACAGACATAGGGAGCCAGCGAGACATCAATTGGAATCTTATTTATCAGAGTTCACATGGCGACTGCATCAGGTAGAAAATAGAGACTGTTTCGAATCTATGTTAAACTCTATATCGGCTCATTTTCCACCGAAAGCCGATTGACTACTTTGTTTTTAAATAAAGTGTTTTGATTTTAAATAAAGTGTTTTATTTTATGATTTGCTGCAAAAATTTTAGGTGTAGATTGGCTGCATTTAAAAACCGCCAGATTTTTAGCTGCGGTGATGTTAGTATGTAAGTACCACTAAGGGTATGCGTTTTACTGGTTATGGATTTTTAATGTAGAACTTAACGATTTAGCTACCGTCGAGATATCTACCATATACATGTCTTCTTTCAGTGTAGGTATTGCTGAAAGAAATTTATTTCCTTCGTCCTTAGACAGTTGTACAAGTGTCCGCGTGGATAAAATTGGTGCACTCATAGTATCATAGATAAGCTCAAAATAAATGTTTTATTGGCTTGTCTGTGCCTTCTTTCCATAAAATTCTTTGCAACTTCCTCTGATCTGAATGAATAGAAATAGCTCGATGCATCTTTAGTATGTCTGCAATGAAAGCAAAAACAGGCCTCCCTCATTTTCATCGAGAATAAATCTTCTTCTGTTAAAGCCCCACTGTTCTGTGTAGAATTAAGGGAGTTTCTCTCATAGGAGGTGACTTGGCTCTTCTCTTCTATATACTCCAATGTGAGAAATATGATACGATCCTTGTTTCACCTCGCTTTAACTAATCTCAACCATGTGTTATATCTGTTGCTATTATTTAAAAAAATCTGAATTAAATTTTGAATACTTGGGATTCTTCATTAAGTGTTTCCATAAGGAATTTAATTTACTCGTATAATTTTGTTTGGAACTTCTTAAAGTGAATGGATCCTCTCCTATGGGAATTTTAGCAACATACTGCCGGTTTTATCGCGTGTATAATTTTCTCAGAAATTAAAATTTCTTTATTTTTGGTTTATCCATTTCGATGTTCTGTATTTCTCAAAATTCTTCTTCTTCTATCAACCCGCAATGAATTCTGCAGTTCTACTGAAACTCTTTCGGATAAGACAAAACCAAAAGCTGCCTCTTGAAAAATAAGATTAGGATTACTCACTTGAATTTGACCCTGTTTCAGAAGCTCATAAAACAACTCTCTCTCTCCCAACTGCATATATACCTGTTATGAAACATTAAATCCTACATTTGCTAATTTTGCATTTGGAAAATCTTGAATTTTAAATTTGACTTTTGAGCGAAGGCGTTAGATCTGGATTTATTGTTGTAATTACTAAAAAATCCAAATTCTTCATAAAACTTCCCTCTTTGTTGTATACTGATGTATTAATTTTATGTTTTACGATAGCCATTTATTCCTGAAACCAAACTGTTTTTCTTTCTCTAACTGCAAATGCTCATAAAAGTTTCTTGTTAAAACGTTTGACATACTGCCCTCGTCCATAAGCACTTAACTGTATCTTTTGAGGGTTCCTTATCTATTTAGAAAACATAATGATGGTAGAAATTGTGTTATTTTTATTTAAGTAGTTACTAATGCACGCCCTCTAAACGAACTCCTCCGCTTTTAACGTTGAAGGTCGATGCGTCATTTCGTTTGGAGTTCTAGCAGTCAAATACACCCATTTAATTACTTCCTTGTACGAAGCAAAAAGGAAGTATTGTAATCGCGAAAAATTTCGGGCATCATATTTCAACGAAAATATCTGTTTTGACCGCTATCGAATGCAATTTAACGATGTTTTTCAGTGACATTCGTACGTAAGAACAGAATAAAGGACTCTTTTCCTCCAAAATATTGTAAAACTGATTTAAAATGGATTCTGAAGAGATTTTTTTCGTGGCGTCTGTACGTATGTACGTATGTATGTATCTCGCATAACTCAAAAACGAGTAGCCTTAGAACGTTGAAATTTTGTATACAGGGCTAATGTAATATGTAGATGTGCACCTCGCATTTTGGTTGCAATCGGCCGCACCAAATGTATATATATGTATATATGTATACATATCTCCACTCTGTTACTCGGTTCGGCTCGCCTCAGTGAGCTCAGTTTCTTTAATCTTATAAGTTTGTAAATTGTGCATTTTTTGCTTTAAAAATGACTTAATTTTGTTGTTCTTATCTTTCGGTTAAGTTTTTATGCATTTAGTTAACCTGCATGCAATAATTATGGAATTATCAACAATTTAAAAGTTTTTTAAGTGCGGTTAAGCCTAATTTTTGGTTATGATGGCGGGCATATTTGTTTACATTTGAAGCTTAACAGAATAGTGGATTTGCTGCCAATGTAGAGAAACTAAACTTCGCAACAACGAAGTAACGTGTTCTTTTATTATTGCGAATTAAATTATGCTTGGTTCATTCTGGAATTATCATTTAAGTTATTAGCTGGTTTTTGCGTATAAATTGTAATTTTAATTGTAAAAATTGTTTTTTTTAATCGTTTTAACTGTTGGTGGTTTATGTTTTTTTATAGCTCTCAATTTTTTAACGAAAATATTTAAAATTTTTATGTATTTTTGCCTTACCGCGAAGTGAAAACTCAATTAATTATTAGGGCATACGCATAAGGTAAGCGGCGCTGAATCGTCTATGAAAAACTCTTTCTTTTTTTATTTGGTTAATTTCTTTTATTCATCGTTTTAGATTTATTATAGTACTTGAATGGAACTTGTGGTAACTCTTCAGATGCTATATTTTTGCTCACTTTGAGTTATCAAAAGAACGAGATGTAACGCTGTAGTGAACCTAGCGCCGAAGTGTGGCTATGGTAAACAAATATAGTGAACTTTAAAGAGTGCATTTATTTTACTGTGGTTTAAGCGTTATCGACGAAGTACATTTAATTCAAAATTCGTTAACTGTTCATTCAATATGTTTAAATGAAATTTAGGAAAATTGCGTATAATTTAATATTCTGTACAAGGAAGTCATGTGGTGTACACATCAGATTTTTAAAATTGGTAGTCAAAGAGACAACAAGTTGCTATTAAAAGGGCTTTTACTCCTTTTTTTTTCCTTTTCATGTTCATCTTGACGTCTGTACGAGACATCGTGGTTTGACATTGAGATCTAGTCACATCGCATGAGAGCAAAGAAGGTTAGATCTTATGACACAATTAAAATCAAATAATTAATTTAATGGAGTGTATATACTACATTTATTAATAAGCAAAATTATCAAACGGAAGCCTCTCATGGCTTTGATACTTTTGCGTAAATCAAGGCGTAATTCGAAACCCATACTTACAGTTGCGGGTTTCCCAAGACTATGCACAAGTCTTTCCTATCCACCGACAGAACGTCTCTATGGTCTATAAAATTTTTAAGAAATTTAGAATGATTTAATGACCATTTAGACAGTTTACATTCTTTAAACTACGTTTTCTCAGTTTTCATTTTTTCAGTGTATCCTTTTACTTAGTGTCCTAAAACTTCTACAGATATGGAATAAATTATTTAATAATTTTACTGCTTATTTGAAATTATATACTTAATAAAAACAAGGATGGATTTTGCAAAATAGTGAAAAGAAAAATTATTGGAAGTGAAAATGTGACTGAGATAATTTTTTTTAAAGTTTTTACTTAAAAATGTGCTTTTTATTATTTTTCTTGGAAGCTAATTCATTAATCGCAAAATCGATCCTTAAAGTTGTTAAGAACATTCTAACATATGCAATACAAAATTTTGCGGTAAAAACATTCAAAATTGTGGGAGAAGAAGGAATTTTTAATTCTTAAATTCTTCTTCAAAAAATTTAAATTAAAAAAAGTTACTAGCAAAAAAAAAATATTTTTTTCAACTTAAAATACAGGGTGTTTATAAAGTCCCGAACCGATTTTGATGTTTAATAACTCATAAAATAATAAAGATAGATTAAAGTTAATAACCTAAATGGTTAGATAGACTCAAAAAGCTTCATGACCCTTGTCAATGAACTTCCACGTGTGCCCCTTTCGTCGAACGGAGAATATGAAGTCGATATTCCATTTCACGCCAGGTACCGGCAAGCATGTCGGCATCCGCAGAGGCTATTGCGGTCGTCATTCTGGCTTTTAGATCATCCATGTTCGACACTCTCCTCCTGTAAACGCTGTCCTTTAAAAATTTCAAAAGGAAAAAGTCCAGCGGCGTTACATCAGGTGATCTGGGTGGCCAAGGAATTGGACCTCCTCGTCCAATCCATCTTCCCGTAAAATGGTCATTCAAAGAATTACGAACGATGGTACCCCAGTGAGGTGGTGCACCATCTTGTTACAAAAAAGACATGTGGCTGAAGCTCTTCTAGTGGTGGAAATACGAAGTTTTCCAACATGTCTAAGTATACAATTGATGAGACCGTTTTTTCTGTAAAAAAGGAAGGCCCAATGACTCGGTCGTGCATTAGTCCACACCACACATGAACCTTTGGGGAATTCCTTTGTGCCTCACGGTATTCATGGGGGTTTTCAGATCCCGTATGCGCACATTATGACGATTAACAAGCCAGAAAGATGAAAGGATGCTTCGTCGGAGAACATTACAGAAAAGTACAGATATTTAGACTAGAAAATGAAATTTTCTGAAATGAACCACACGCGCAGACGATATTTACAAAAGTAAAGATATTCAAACATGAAGAGGAAAATATAGGAGTTATTCCATCAATAAATGCCATAAGTTTGTTTATATCTTCATTATTTTATGAGTTATTAAACATCAAAATGGGTCCGTGACTTTATAAACACCCTGTAATTTTGTCTTTTGAAACTATTTAATATTGCTCATAAAAAATAGATGAATATTCTTAAATAAAAAATATCATTCAAAAGGTACCAAATCCCCTTAAATGATGAAAATATTTAAGTTTTAGCAACCTGGAATTAAAAAAAATAATTTTGTATAAATAACGAAATCTAACTTTTAATGCAGCCATCCGGCTCCTATACGTATATTTGTGAACGTTTTATGCTCGTTATGAGAATAAACTTACAAGAAATTTGATTTCCGTACAACAAAAATTGAGCGGTATATTTAATTTCAAAATCCGCTGTTTTTTAATGTCATTTTGAACCGTCCTCTAGGTGTCGGTTAATTAAGTTAGAATAAATCGAGGATGTAATTAAAATGAAGGGCAGCAAAAAATTTGTGTAATTTAATGGGCCGTAAAAGGAAGTTATATTGTGTCCGCATCAGATTATTCTAACATTCAGGCATTTCCCTTTTCCTTAAGCAAGGGAAGGCTCATATAAGATGGAAATGGCCTGTATGTTGGAATTGCGAAATAAAAAGATGAAAATGCTTCGTGGTCTGTTGTACAAATGGATAAACTCAATATACTTCGGGTTATTAATCCGGCAAGAGTAGCACAATTCCTATTTCTGCAATATTAACTACGCTTCATAAATTAAGAAGGAGGGAAAATGAAAGCTAAATATTTTCATTTTGTTCAAGATATTATATGCTTTACTATATTAATGCTTTCTTCTGGGTTCATATAATAACCACTTTATATTATTAGACCTCACGAGAGCATGACGCATAAAGGTTCTCTTTCTAACTATTAATTATGATTGGGTCTCTCATTAAAGATTGAAAACAAATCAGTGTCTCTTTGATGAATGAAAACAAATCAGTAACACAGGAATTAAGCAATAATGTTTTTACATTAATGACGACTTTGAAAAATTGTGAGAATGAATATACTAGATGGTGACTCTGGTAACTGAAAGATTTAATTTAATTAGAAGCAACTAACATGAATCCGAATGAATGGCAAGTAATTTCAGTTAGTATAGCACCGTTTTATTCGAAGATATTACTAGTAGTTATTTTCATTAAAAACAAAACGTGTAATAACAAATCAATTGTAAGGTTTTCGCTATTTTTAATAACAGTTATTTTAAGAATAACTGTTATTAAAATTAGCGAAAACTTTCCGGTCTATTCTAGTTTCAGCTTACAATTTCCTACCAGAATGTAATTTCAGAAACACGGTTAATGCAGATGAGTAAAGAGTAGTATTTAAGTCGATGTTTCAACGACTTCGAGAGAGAGCCTGAGTTCTTGACTAGCGCGCGTTTGCCTTTTGGCTACGTCTATTGCTACGCTCGGCCGTACTTTAGGCCCTTGTTTGGCTTCGCCGACTTAATTAAGATTTAGAGGCCAACTACTTAGAATCTCGATAGCTTCGCTTATATCTTTCAGTTAGCTTTATTTAAGCTTAATTAAGTTTAATTTCATATTCATTTAAGTTCAAGCCCAAGTGGAGGCTTTGCTGTGCACTCCGAGTTAGGAGTTGATTGTATCATATTTATTGTGAGAATTAAAGGGTAGTTAACCCTTCGTAAGCCTTACCTCTCGCTTATTAGTGTTTCTGGGGTTCAAGGATTGAGCATTGAATTAAATAAGTAAAACCCACACGGTTTTCAATGATCAGAAATACACTTTGCACTCAAAAAGCATTAGAAGCATTCCTCTCAAATGGGAGCCATCGGTTGTAAAGTCGCTGAACACTGGTAGTTCAACCTGCATTCATATCCCGGTGAACGGCCTGGATGTATGGTTGTGTTCGAGTTTTTCACCATGTGTAATGTCGATATAGGGTAGTTTCCTCTCAGGAAGTCCTTCACGAAGGCATGCCTCCTTTTAAGCAGATAGCCATCGAATGCCATAATCAAATAAACGAAACTTCTGAACGATTATTCGCACATCTCATGCCGCCTTTCATATGACAACATAGTGAATTTTTCTTTGTCTAAAACTCCTGTTACATTGTATATTTAATTCAAAAATTGAAATACTGGACGATAAATTGAGATACGGGACAAAAGTGAAAGACTAAATGATAAATTGAATACAGGACGAAGTTGAAATACTGCACTAAACTGAAATATGAAATTGAAATAAACTGAAATATGAAATTCGAATATTGGATAAACTGAAATATGAAATTGAAATACTGTACGACAAATGGAAATAATGGACGAAAATGAAATATGAAATTGAAATATTGGCATAAACTAAAATATGAAATTGAAATACTGAAATAAACTGAAATATGAAATTGAAATACTGTACGATAAATAGATACACTGGACGAAACTGAAATATGAAATTGAAATATTGGAATAAACTGAAATATGAAATTGAAATACTGTACGACAAATGGAAATACTGGACGAAACTGAAATATTGGAATAAACTGAAATATGAAATTGAAATACTGTACGACAAATGGAAATACTGGACGAAACTGAAATATTGGAATAAACTGAAATATGAAGTTGAAATACTGTACGACAAATGGAAATACTGGAGGAAACTGAAATATAAAATTGAAATATTGGAATAAACTGAAATATGAAATTGAAATACTGTACGACAAATGGAAAAACTAGACGAAACTGAAATACGAAACAAATATATATAGTCATATGCATCCGATTACAGAAATGTTTTAAATGACGAAATTATTCATGTTTTGCCTATATGAAATTAAAGGAAAATTGGATAAAAAACGAAATCTAACCTTTAATGCGGTCTTCGGGTTCCTGTACTTATATTTAGGTAAGTTTTATTCTTGTTGTGAAAAAATAAAAATACAAGAAGTTTGACTCCAATAGGAAGAAAATTAACCCGGAAGTTTAATTTTAAAGTATACAATTGTTGATGTCATTTTACAGCTTGCTATGAGGGATCGGCTAATCAAGTTAGAATAATTCGTGGAATTAAGTTTAAACAAAATGTAGCAAAAATGTGTGTAATTTAATAGGCTCTAAAAGAAGTTATTTACTGTTCATGTGACTTTTTTACACAGTCCAGTCACATTAATGTGACCACCACGTACTTTCCATGTCAGAGTTAAATAACCAATCACAGAAGGCAGGTGGCAGCACAGTGCAGTTGAGCGTATATAAAGGATGTGTGAGGGCTTCGGAAAACATTTCAATCGTTGGCGTAATGCAGAAACGAAGCGATTTATCCGACTTCCAAAAGGGCATGATCATTGGCTTTCGGGCCAAGGGTGGAAGCATTTCCGAAACGGCTGAGTTTGTGAACTGTTCGCGTGCCGCCGTGGTAAAAGTGTACCGTGCATGGCAAAATGGGACTGTCCAAAATCAGCGACGTGGCAAATGTGGTGCACCACGGGCCATAGATGACAGAGGCGAACGACGGTTGCGGAGATGCGTTCGGGCAGATAGACGGGCTACCGTTGAGCAACTGACCACCAAAATGAACCAAGGGGCTACCAAAAGTGTCTCCCAAAGTACTATTCAGCGAACATTGCTGCGTCTGGGCCTCCGAAGCAGACGCCTGGTTCGTGCACCTATGCTGACTGCTGTTCATCGACGGCGAAGGCTAGAATTTGCACGCCAGTACAGCAGCTGGACGTCCACTGAGTGGCGACAGGTTGCGTTTTCGGATGAATCGCGTTTTATGCTCCATCGGACAGATGGACGTTGGCGTATAAGGCGTGAAACCTCTGAAAGGAACCACCCTGCAACCATTGCCGGAACGGTCCAAGCTGGAGGCGGGAGCATTATGGTCTGGGGAATGTTTTCCTGGCATTCTCTAGGTTCACTGATCATTGTGGAAGGCACAATGGATCAATACAAGTACGCATCTGTCCTTGCGGACCATGTTCACCCCTACATGCGCATTGTTTTTCCTCAGGATGATGGCATCTTCCAGCAGGACAATGCGAGGTGCCATACAGCTGCCAGTGTACGTGCGTGGTTCGAAGAGCACCAGGATGAGTTTACCGTCCTCCCCTGGCCAGCAAACTCACCTGACTTAAACCCAATCGAGCATTTGTGTCCCCATCTCGATCGAGTTGTTCGCGCCATGGATCCTCAGCCGCGTAATCTAGCGCAGCTGGCCACGGCATTAGAGTCGGCATGGCTCAACATCCCAGAGAACACCTTCAGGGACCTATGTGACTCTCTTCCTGCACGTCTCGCAGCAGTCCGCTCTGCGAAAGGTGGTTATTCTGGCTTTTGACAGATGGTCACATTAATGTGACTGGACTGTGTAATTTGTAGTAAAAGGTACTAAATTTGATTAAGATAATTGGAGAAAAGGATAAATTTCATAGACTTATTTACAAATATTCCGCAGCTATGCTTCTTTTGTTTTATTTCATTTTTTCAAAGCTTAGAATTCATAAATTACGTTATTTGAAGCACGACACAGGTATGACAGAGACTGCTTACAGATGAGTATGCCATTTATTGAGTATTCTGATGGTGAAGTGGTTAGTGCTTTGAACCATGTAGCTGTCATTTCTCAGCTCCTTAAAAGCATCATCCATTTAGTTAATATCGTTATGTTCACATATTATCGATTGGTGTTACATCATCGAAACTGCTTAAAATCGGATGTTTCTGCATGGCAGTTGTAATTCTGTTGTCATCTCTGCATATACATGCGTCAATTATAAGTAACAGAGGAAATGTTTAATGTTAATTAAACAAGCCAATAAATTAAAGTAAAAGAAAAAAATAAATTAAAGAATGTAAACAAGATTAAAAGAAAGTTTGCGATCTGATCTTTCAGTTTCTTAAGATTTGAAGCATGGTATAAGCGTGTGGATTTAAACGTCTATTCAGTTCTCATTTCGCGGCAAGGGAAAAATATATAAAAACTCAAAACATCTGTCAGGACTGAGTGTTCGGTGCATATTCCTTGAAAACATTTTCGTGACAGCTTAAAGTCCTGATCTGGAACAGTGAGCTGAATGCAACCATGTTCTGTGATTGAGTTGGAGAATAACTGCACTTGAAAGGGGTTTAAAATCCTCTTTTATTAAATTACTATTATTTACAAACCACTTCCCAACTCGGGAGGAATACAAAAAGTAAAGACCACACTTGGGTCTAAAATGAACAATCAGATAAATTTAAAACTAAAGCTAAATAGAAATTAAATTAATCTTTGCTCACAGAGCTATGCGCGAGGTTGGCCTCGAACTAAATGGTGTGTAGCAAGATTTACTAATACTAACGCACTTGAATTTATTTCAATAAGCAATCACGTAGCATGCACTATGGCTTATAATTTAGCTGCTAGCTGGTCAGGCGAACGTCGAACAGAATGACCGTGATCTGAGACTAAAAGCTCTCTTCACACTGGGAGGTTTCTACCTCTGGTTTAAATAGTACTTGGCTCTACTTCAAAATTAGCATAAGCTGAAAACGCGCGCTTCTTCTCACGGGAAGTTGAAAATGAGAAGAGATAGAAAGATTTTAATTAAAATAAAACTTTGTTAATTTAACTAAAACTTTACACATCTTCATTAAAAATTGTAAAATACAGAAAAACCCATAACACCATATACAGTTGAAAAGAGTTTAAAAACAATTTTTACAATTAAAATTAGAAGTTTCTACAGGAAAACAAGCAATTCGGCCGACAGGCAGGAAGACCAAAATTTCGAAGCAGAAAACTGAAAAGTAACTTTCAGTCGCAGTGGGTAAAAGACACTGAATTTCGCCACCAACTGACTTAATTCACTATTCTATTAAGAGTTTCAAATGTAAATAAATGGCTGCCTCGTTAGGTCTAGCACTACTTAAACTTTTAAATCGTTGATAATTCTACAACTATTGCACGCAGACGAAATCTTAACCGGAACATAAGAATAACATAATTCAAACACTTTTGAAGCAAAAAATGGACAATTTATTTAAGAAGAGAAGGATCTTTGTATGCTTCCTTTAACCACTTGGATGGAACACTTCCATGGAAAAAGGTCTCGTTTCAGAAATTCAGAATCTCATATAAGAATAAAAAAATGTGATGTGTACACCACATGACTTCCTTTACGGGATATTAAATTATATGCATTTTACATTTCATTTAAACTTACTGGATTGAATTAAATGTACTCCATCGATAGCGCATAAACCACAATAGAATAAACGCACTCATTAAAATTCACTATATTTCCTTACCACAGCGACACTCTGGCGCTAGTTTCACTTAACAGCTTTACATTTCATTCATTTTATAACTCATCAGAATGCACAAAAATTATGTATATCATCTGGAGAATTACTTAAT
>KK112231.1:52857-70114 GCA_000611955.2 Stegodyphus mimosarum | reverse complement strand
TCTCTGGGTTTCATTTAATGTTCGACTGAAAAAGGCGACGGGTTGACGATTTTGGGAAAGCACCGCGCCAATTGCGAAATCTGAAGCCGCTGAAATCTCTAATCCTTTATCCCCCTCTGGAAATTTTAAGACGGGAGCTTGAGTCAATGCGTCTTTCAGTTTTTGAAACGCCAAGTTGGCTTCTGCTGACCAAGAAAACCTAGCTTTCTTTCTTTTCAACTTTAGCAGCGGCTCAGCTATTTTTGCAAAGTCTTTAATGAAGGACCGATAGTATGAACACATCCCAAGAAACGACGATAATTTCTTCCCTGTTTTAGGAACAGGATAATTTTTAATAGCTATTATTTTTGATTGATCAGTTTCGATTCCCTTTTGGGAAATTTTAAATCCTAAATAACGTAACTCTTTTGCGGCAAATTTACATTTGGACGCATTTATCTTTAAACCAGCTTCATTTAACAATGAAAACACTTTTCTTAAATCTTGTAAGTGTTGTTCTAGATTACTACTCGTAATTACAATATCGTCTAAATATATGAACGTGCTTTTACCAAGGACTGGTCTTAAGACGATGTCCATACATCTTTGGAACGTTGCCGGCGCGCCGGATAAACCAAAAGGCATTCTAAGAAATGCGTACGTGCCAGACTTAGTTATGAACGCGGTTTTGTGTACGTCTTCGGGTTTTACCCCAATCTGAAAATAGCCACTCGTAAGATCTAACGTAGTCATGTATTTTGTAGACGAAATATTTCGAATTATTTCTTCAATTATCGGCAACGGATATACAGGATATTTTGTAACGGAATTTAACTTGCGATAATCTATCGCAAAACGCCACCGCTTCGGGTGCGTAATCGGATAATCGTTATTTTTCCTACACAGGACAACGGGGCTAGCATAACTGCTAGAAATTGGCGTGCTGATTTTATTCTTTAACATCTCTTTAATATGATATTCAATTATTTCTTCTTTGACTTTATCATATCTATATGGCTTTTGCCTAACTGGCTGAGCATCCCCAGTTTCTATAGTATGATTTACGACCTGTGTGAAACCCGGTACATCACTAAATAAATTCGAAAATTCACTTACCAGTTCCTGGATTTTTTCCTTTTCTTCTGCTGGTAAATGTTGTAAGTCCAGCTGCGGGGGCCTATCATTCTTGATTTCTATTGGTTTCATATTTAACGTCAACTCTCCCCCTTTGAAATCAATTTTTGCTTCTACCAAACTAAAAAAGTCCATGCCTAGAATAATACATGTTTGCAGGTTTCGCACAATATAAAATAAGAGTTTTATCTGTTCGTTGTTAATACGCACGAACAACGGTGCTTTTCCTAAACAGCTACACTTCTCCCCTTGGGGCGCTACGACATCCGTGTCTCTTGCACTAAAAATTCTGTAACGGCGAAAGTGTTTCTTGAAAAATCTTTCCGATATAAAGCTGCTTTGGGCTCCTGTATCTAAGAGGGCCGTCGCCGGTATGTTGTTAATTAGAACTTCAATCTTCGGTAAACTCAAATTCTTCACGACCACGGTGTTTAAATTGATTTTGGAAGGGTTTTGCGCTGCTTCGGACTTCTTCACCTTCCTCGAAGAAATCCCTCTTAGTTTAAATTCTTTTTCTTCTGGTTGCCCTCGGAATCTTTGCTTGTTCTTCTATTAAATTCCCTTCGTTCGCCGCTCGCTTTAGGAGACACATCTTTCTTCGGCCATTGCTTCGCCTTATTCCCGTAACTTTGATTTTGCTTTTGCTGGGGTCTTGGCGAACTCCACTGACTTCTTCGCTCAAATTGGCGTCGTCGTTCGTTGTCGGCTGTTCTTCGGCTTTCAAATTGTACTGCGAGCTCAAATAATCTGTCTAATGTCGTTGGATTTCTTAGCTCGATGAAATCTTGAACTTGGGGCAGTAGCCTAGGAAGTATAACTTGAATAATTTCAGGATCCGGGCGACTTCCATACAAAAGCTTGAAAACTTGAATTTTTCTCAAAATAAAATTAGACAAATCTTCTATTTTTTCTTGATATCGACTAAAAAGTTCCGCTTCCAGTCTGGCTCGGTCTCGTACTACAGGAAATGCTTTCACCAAGGAATTTTTGAAATTTTCATACGTATATGTGGGGCTTCCTGGTTCCCCCAAGAGATTCTTTCCAATGCACTTGAACCAACTTAGCGCTTGGCCCTTCAAAGCGCTGGTAGCGAGAGCGACTTTCTGAAATTCGTGAACTGGATATAGCATGAAGTGGGAGTCTAGCTTTTCCAGGAAATTAATTACGGCTGTCTTGCCGTCAAAACTTGCCGCTGGCTTCATAGCTGCTCTCATGGTTTGTACGATGTAGCCAAATCCTTCTAAGCCAGGAGGTGCTATCTCAGGATTCTGGACAGGTACAGCAGGTATCTCAGGTTCGTCTTCTTGTCTTTGAGGCCATCCTCTTCTTTTTGTTCGGGCGCCACTGTCAAGACTGTGTGTTCTGTGCATGGATTTAGAGAACATGGTGAAGTACTTACTAGGGTCCTTAGCCTCAAGTCCTGAACTGGAACAGAGAGCTGAAAAATGCGCTTTGTTCTGGTGTAGATACTGTGCTGGAGAATAACTGCACTTGAAAGGGATTTAAAATCCTCTTTTATTAAATCACTATTATTTACACACTTCCCAACTCAGGAGGGATACAGAAAGTAAAAGATCACACTTGGGCCTAACTTAACAATCAAATAAATTTATACTAAACCTAAATAGAAATTTAATTAAACTTTGCTCGCAGAGCAAATCGCGGAGTTTGGCCTCTAACTAAATGGTGCGTTGCAAGAAATCCTAATACTAGCGCACTTCAATTTATTTCAATAAGTAATCACGTAGTAAGCACTATGGCTTATAATTTTAACTGCTAGCTGGTCAGACGAACGTCGAACAGAATGACCATGATCCGAGACTAAAAGCTCTCTCACACTAAGAGGTTTCTACCTCTGGTTTAAATAGTACTTGGCTGTACTTCAAATTAGCATAAGCTGAAAACGCGCTCTTCTTCTGACGGGAAGTTGAAACAGAGAAGAGATAGAAAGATTTAAATTAAAATAAAACTTGGTTAGTTTAACTAAAACCTTACATCTTCTGATTCCAAATTACCTAATAACCAATAAATTCGAGGTGTGGTTTTTCACTTTTTGTTTTCTGATCTACTTCGTTTTCCTTCCACGATATTCCTTCTAATTTTTCAATATCCCAAGTTTCTATGGTTTTATTTTTTCCCATATAATTACTACCTCTTAAAGATTCGTTAAATTTAACCGATCGTTCTTCAATTATTTTATTACTTGCTATATCATAAATACGATAGCCTTTTCTTTCTCTAGCATATCCTAACATTATCCCCCTTTTTCCTGGTATATCAAATTTGTTTCGCCTTATTTTCGGAATGTGAAAGTATGCCACACATCCAAATTTTTTAAGATAGTTTAATTTGGGTTTTTTACCAGTCCACATTTCTATAGGAATTTTTTCTTTCCCTTTCCGAGGTGTTAAATTTGATACTTGAGTACTAAAATTAATTGCTTCTGCCCAGAATTTTACCGGAAGCTCACTCTCATATAGTAATGTCCTAGCCCTTTCCAAAGAACACTGTTTGCCCGTTCAGCTTTCCCATAACTTTCACTGTTATATGGAATTGTTTTTTCATGAAAAATACCAGAATTAGGAAGATAATTATCTAATTGTTCATTTACAAATTCTAAACCATTGTCTGTTCTCAAACGTTTAATTCTTTTACCAGTTAAATTTTCATACTTAGCTTTAAATTTAGAAAATGTATCAAATACTTCATTTTTACTTTTAAGAAAATAAGTAAAATACATTCCAGAAAAATCATCCGCTAAGATCATAAAATATTTAGACCCACCAATTGATTCAGTTTGAACAGGACCACACATATCCGAATGAATTAGTTCTAAAATTTCTGAACTCTGATTAATGTCAATATTTGGATGACGTTTTCTAGTTATTTTACTTATGTCACAAGTTTCACACTTAAAATCACTTACATCATTAATATCAATGTATTCCTTCATCTTAAGCATATACTTTGGATTTAAATGTCACAATCTACTATGCCAAAGTTCGTAATTATTACCAGTACAATCATTGGCAATACAACATTCAGAATTATAATATGGATCTAAATTAACTTCAAGCCTACCATTATTCTTAAATGCTTTAAAAAGTAACTGATTACACCTACTAAAAACTAAAACAGAGTTATTCCTTGATTCAATTTTACATCCTTTATCCATTAATGCAGTGAGTGACAATAAGTTATTTCTTAAACCAGGAACATAACTAACATTACTAATAGTTAAATTAACAGAACTAGAATATGTTGTACTTATAGTTTTTGCTTTAACAGTACCAATACCCTCTGAATATATTTTTGAATGTTTACCTGCCTGGTAAATCTCCCTCACCTCTGATTCTGAAACCAAAAGGAGTCTTTTGCCATGTATCCAGTTGTACCACTATCCAACAACCAACTTTTGTCACATTCATCATTTTTTTCACGTGTAAGTTGAAGAGCGAAATCACTTTTTTTTTCATCAGAACGGGATGAAACGTTCACACTTGTAGGTTGCGATTTCTTTCTTTCTTTGTTACCCTTTGGATAACTCACTTTTTGGACTCTTGTTTCTGTAGTAGCAGTCCTTCGCGATATGACCAGGCCGTCGGCAAATGCAACAAATTCTCGGATTACGATTTTTATTTCTTTTTGATACGAACGCCTCAGCGTTGGTTCCATCAGGTCGTTTCCCGTTCACTGAACTGTGTGTTGTTCACTGAACTGATCTGTGCGGGGTATTTCGAGTACTTCATCAATTGTTGTTTCACGCTGGGTTTTTAAAATTTCCCTAATTCGAGAGAATATTACACGAAGTCCACGGACTGTGTAAAACACCAGTTCTCGAGAAGATACTTCTAGTCCTAGCGATTGCCACTTAGTTGCTATTCCTCTGGCTCTTGCGATATAATCATTAGCCGACTCATGCAACTTTATTTCTAAATTTTTTTACTCATTACCGGCATCTATTTTTTGATCTTCGGCTTGTCCCGTAAATGTTGATTTTATTTAAGTATTTTTGTATTCTCGTCTGCGAAGGCGCCTGTTGAACCGATAGTGAAAGTTTTATATACGCTACGGCGTCAGCGTTTTTCTCATTCCACAGTCTCTCATCTTTCTCGTCTAAGTTTTCTGGTTTTATACTCGAAATTACTGAGTCAATTTTTTCGATGATAAGGCAGCTTTAATTTTCAATGCCCAAATAAAATAATTCTCCCCAATTAATTCGAGACGTTCCACTTCTCCATTTCTCGCTTTCACTGAGACAGTTTCGATTTCTATTTGGTATTTTACATAGAATTCTTCTTGATATAACCACGGACCTCTTCTACCATTTGTTGTTCAGAGTAAAAATCCATCTATTCAGGATAACACACTTTATTTAAAGAAAAAGGATAACAAGAGCACACAGCAAAATGTGTTGACCATCACACAGAACATACCATGTCATCACGTTCGTACGCTCGAATGACGGGTGTGTCGGGGGAAGAGACAACTGCGCGCATAGGCATAAGAAAAAACGTTCGTTCGCCTCTACCCAATAGATTCTTTATTATTTATTTCTTTCAAATATAATACAGGCGATAATATTTTGTGGCAACAATTTAAAAGGTGATACACCGTCTATAGCGAACTGAACAAGGTTTCCGTACTAACAGCCTTTCTGGGCTAACGCTCCTTTAGGCTGACCATGGATACAGTTAATATCTCCTGTTGTTTTATAACAGAATTGATGCATTGATGCTGTACCTAGAAAAATTAAGAATTTGTAAAAAATTCAAGCATAAAATGCTTTTGTTAATTTAACTTAAACATTATTAATTCAAGCTGCATAGTTTTTGTTTGGAATGGATAATGTACTTTTATACTGTTTTATTTTATTTTCTGGGTAGAGCTCTACAGCAGATGAAGAAAGAATAAGATTTAACAACAAGTATGAAGTGTGGACAGTTCAAGATCTTTTAATTAGAAAACGAGAGGTAAATTATTTTACAAAAGGCTTTATTAAATGCATACGTCAAAATATTAATAATCGTTGCGGGATACATATCGAAACTGAGAGTATAGAGAACTATTTTTCATCCTGCTCTGGACCTTGACTTTTCAGCTATTAGTCTCGTGTATAAGGATTTCAGCCATTAGTCTAGCGTATAAGGATTTCAGTCATTAATCTTGAGTTTTAAAACAATGTAACATAAAATTGTAATACTTTTTATAACTGATAAGTTGTAGTTAAATTTTGAATTTTCTTGAAGTAATGTCAGGTATATATTTTAAATTTTTGTGCATATTTTCAATTGATGCGATAAATGTAGAAACCAAATTTATCTTCTGCCAACAAAATATCACTGAGTCATATTCTAGGACTTTTTTATCACTATAGTTGCAGCGAATACCCATTTGATTCAAATCCTTATCTTAGTAAACTGTTCCCGAGTATATGCAGGATTTCATAGGGTATTTTTCCATATTCACAATGAAAAATATCCATTCTCTTAATAAAAGTTTCTCAGAAGATAGTCTAATTACTTAGACTATCTTAAGATAGTCTAAGTATTTGAGTACCCACTGCTTGATCTAGGAATACTGCACTCTGCTTTAAAATACATTTTGTTGAAAATCAAATGTAAAAAGAAATAATTCTCTAATGAGTGACTGAAATTTAGTGTATACATACTAGTTAATATAATAGATAATATATAGAATATAGAGAGAATTGATGTATAAAGTTTACATTCTTTGCTTAAACTTCTAAGAGACAACGTGAATTGAAATACAGCATTTTCTTGAGGATGTTACTTTTTGTCAGCTAATGGTAACATGAATCTGATATACCTTTTTGAAAAGTATGTATTTGAATATAAATGTTCTCAATCTCTATGGCAGACAAACACAAGTACTAAATTTCTGAATAGGTTATTTTCCCATAACTAAACAGGTTATAATGTTTAAATTACAGCAAATTTACTTTGGTTAATATTAAAATACATAAAAGCCAAATTTAAACTTTCATGTTTATTTTAAAATTAATCTAAGTTTTGCATCGTAGCGAGCCACTTCAAATCTTGGAACAATCCCTGTGAGTAACAAAAACAAAACAATTCTACATTATATAAAAGATTCCTTGTTCATTCAGCTAAAGGTTAATAGCATAAAAATGGAATTGTAATACTGTATTTACTCGCATATTTTTCCCACTTGTAATTTTCTAATTTACAGTAACAATATAAAATGCATGCACAAATATGAAAGTATTTTTGTAAGTAAAAATAATGTTATTAAAATCAATAATTCCTTTGAAACACATAAAATTATATCGCCAGTGTATCTTTATGTATTTTGAATGCGCTGAGTTTATCATTTAATTCGTCTCTCCAGAAATTACACGTCTCATGATTTTCCTCCGTCCGTTATAATCTAGGGTTTCGTCTTTGGTAATGTAATGCGTCATATGTTCAACCGGACCAAGGCACAAATATAGGGTAGAAATGTATATAATCCATAATCTATAATGTATAACCAGGACTTGCATAATCAAATGTAAGTGTTTAAGTGTAACCAGATATATAATGTAAACGGTCTTTACTAAAGCAAGGCACAACGTGCCAATTGTAATTCTGCATTGTATAATGTAATTGCCAATGCATAGGCAACTCTAGATAAAGGTGGACGTGGTGCTGTACTGATTAACCCAAATGGTAAAGGGTCAGTGCCCACGTCCTCCGTCGCTTATCGCTTTAAAAAAGAAGCCTTTTCTGAAAATAATGCCTAATTGCAGTATGAAAAACGTGAAAAATCCAGTAATCTAATTTAATTTAATAAATAATATGATATTTCTACATAACAAATTGAAAACAACAACAAATGCGAAAGAACTGAGTAATAAATAATAACGCCTTCATTAGAATGAATACGAAATAATTAATACTTAGAAAATAAAAGATAAATTGTCACTATTTTTTAATCATTAAATTATTTAAATATTAAAGTATGTGAATGCAAATACATCAAAATAAAAGCGAGGTAAAAATTTTAATTAAAATATTACGCCGTTCAAAGTATAGGAATAACAACAAAGGTAGGAATGACAGGAAATTTTTCAGCCTCTCTCTGCATGGGCCTTATTTGGGAACTGTAAGAACCAATCAGAAGAAACCGTGGAGAGACTGCTGCCTTCTAGCACCGGCTGTTGAGTTAGGATGTCCTAGACTGTTCTAGCAATGAACATGTATCCAAATGTAATGATTTTGCGTAATGGGAAAGAGGTGACAACCATAAGTGCTCCTAACAGATGAAACACGTGACTGCCGTTAATGATGACATAAAATCACGGCCTGCTATATATTCCTGATACGCCCTACCGACTGTGGTGCTCATCTCCTCAATGGCCTAGAAGTGGTATATCGTACTTACTATAGTGAAACAGGGAACAAATTTGCAGTTTTCTTGCTAACATGTAGTAGAAAACTACTATGGTTTCCTTGATGAAATACTGTAGGGTTTAGTGTTAATTAGCAAATTATTGAGAATTGAACCTTTCCTTCTTTTTTCCGTAGTTCTCACCAGAATGTAAATTAGCTGTTGTGTGTTTAAGCCGAGCATTTGAAAGCTTCAGACTTAGAGCTTCTGGCAGCTTCATTTTACAGTTATATACTATCACCAACGCTGCCAAAGTTTCATTCCACCTTTAACCATATTTCTAGTCGACGTTTAAGTGCGCGCCAGTAATTACTTAACTCCATTTCAGTAGTCTACTCAGTGAGTAGTTTCAGACAACATTAACTAAATTGGGATTTAACCTCGTCTTACGCTATTTTAAATACCTGCCGTTAGCGAAGGTTCATCTGTAACACATGCAATGCCTTCTATTAATTTAAAGAATTAAATCATAAAATTTTATCTTAACTTTCTTAACATTTTGTCATTGCTCCAGACTAAAATCGCTTTTCAGCTCAATAAGATCTGAAGGATTTTGGCCTAATCTCCTAGACATAGCAGAACTCTATAATACAAAAAATTGAAAGTGGAATTATGGAACATTTACATTAAAAATATAGACATACAAAATTTTAATATATTCATTCTGGTCTCATTTTACGTATACTTTATAATTATAAATTTAAATGCATAATATTAGGATTAATATTGCGAAATTTAAATCACATGTATTCATTTTTTAATGTTAATTTATACTTTATTAAATGATAAAAGGTGTACATATTCACACTACTATTATTCTTTCATATCATCAAATTATTTTTTGAGTCAACCTTTGGGTTTTGAGTTATGGAATGATTATAAATGGGTTTGCCTATATCAGTTCTTCCGATTCGAATAAATATTTATACCAGTACTAGAATTATCCTATATTTTGTAATTAGTTCGAAATTATTTAAGACGAACTTAATAATATTTATGAAATATTAAACACATGTTTTCAACGTAAGAAAGTAGGTCTAATTGTCTTTAATATGACAACAAAGCTAAATTCATTTTAAATAGCTAAATTTGTCTAATATTCTTTTATATATCTAAAATTTATCTTCAATATTTGAATTAAATAAAACTATTACGTTTCTCCCTATTATAAATAGTGAAGTTTAAGCTTAATGAGGTTAAATTATAAAAATTTCTCATGCATGATTGAGTTAAAACTAATTTTAAATGAAAAGCTCTCAGAATATATTGTAATAGTAATGTAATATTTCTCTCCTTATGTATCAGTTGCCATTTTAATATCTCGCCTTAGAGGGTTAAAAATAACATATTGTGTAATGTGTTCAATATGTACTTTATCTTTTAGTGTTTAAGTTTAGCGTTAGCTTATAGTTCTAATAGTTAGCTTAAAATAAATTTTGAAAACTCCAAACAAGTCTCTAAAAAATTTTTTCTTTTCGGCCACGCATATCGTGGCTGAGCGGGTAAGAAGTCAGATTCGGGAACCGATACTCACGTTTTCCAAACTCATCACTGGCAAGTCGCCTAAAAACTTACTTTATTTAATTTTTTTTCAGTTAATTTATTTCCTTCATGTTCAATTTACTGGAGGATGCTCTCCAGTTTCTAGAATTTTTCAAGTCTGGAGTATTCCAGGTCGCTTATCAAGTGTATACACATGGTTACTTATTTCGTTTGAATAATAAAATCTTGAGTTCAGACTTGAGTACATTCAATTTTGTTTGTCTTGTAATAATCAGTTCATATATACCCTACAATTAGCAACACAAAAAAGCAGATATAATATACTGCTCGACATTAAAAATGCAACCCCAAGAAGGAGTGGTCGCCAGACGAATTATCGAAGAAAGTTGGTTTTTGTCCCGGAAGATACGTGTAATAGGAGAGAATGCCAGGCCGCCGTCAACGAAGGCACTTCCAGCAAATAGATACGAGGGATATGGTGATCGGACTGAGAGGGACGGCTTGGTCTTTACGTCAAATCGCAGCTGAAACCCACATGGATGCGAACACGGTGCATCGGCTATGGCGAGCATCATTGGAACAAGGGAATCTGGGAAGAAGGAGGGGTGCATGTGCAGCCAGAGTTACGTCCGCACGCCTGGATCGAAGCATCCGCTGACAAGCTGTGGCGGTCCCGAAAGTCACTTGCACCGTGATTCTGCACCATGTGCAAGATACCCTGGATGTTCTCGTGTCGACGAGAACGATTTGCCGTCGATTGGTTGAACGTGACATGCACTCACGGCTTCCGTTAAGAAGACGGCCATTGACCCCACAGCATATACGCCAACGTTTAGAATGGTGCCGGACTGGACCGATGTGGATGACAGAATGGCGAAACATCGTGTTCTCAGGTGAGTCACGCTTATGTTTATCCAGTGACAGTCGCCGCATACGCGTGTGGCGTCGACGTGGAGACAGATTTAATCCGGCAGTAACTGTGGAACGCCCCACCGCGCGACAACGTGGCATAATGGTTTGGGGCGCTATTGCTTACGATTCCAGGTCACCTCTAGTTAGTATTCAGGGCACTATGACGGCCCAACGATACTTGGATAATGTACTGCGGCCGGTGGCAATCCCCTACCTTCAGGGGCTGCCTAATGCAATAGGATAACGCCCGACCACGCAGCGCTCGTATCTGGCAACATGCTCTGCAAGGTATACATATGCTTCCCTGGCCACCGTACTCTCCTAACCTGTCACCAATCGAACATATGTGGCATGTGATTGGACGCCGTTTGCAGACTACGCCCCTGCCTCGTTCAGAAGGCGAACTGTGGCAAATGGTTGAAAAGGAATAGAGAGACATCCCTCAGGACACCATCCGCACTCTTATTGGCGCTATGCCTAGATGTGTTTTTTCGTGCATCGCTATCTGTGGTGGTCCTACATCCTACTGGACAGACGCCTTTCTCGCTCTGTATTCTCACTATCATTTTGAAATAAAGATCACTTATTGCTCTTGCTGTCTCTGTCTTTTTTCCAAATTTCATCACTTTCTGACCACTCCTTCTTGGTTTTGCATTTTCAATGTCGAGCAGTGTATATTATAACTGCAACAGGCCGCGATTGCATGGCACATCATCTTAATAAAATTAGAATCTTTCCATCTAGTATATGCCAAATTTGTAATTCGGGCATTATGAATGCAGGACATCTTCTTTTATGCCCAGAATTATTTAAAGTGTCTCAGGAACGTAATGAGATAAGTAAACTATACCAGGATGCCAGAGCTTGCATGAACTCCTTGTAAAGACTACATCTCTTATGTTGCTTTCCTTGTTGTTTTTAATGTTCCTTGTTTGTTCCTTGTCGTTAATTTTTAATTTTTTATATTTGTTCTCATATTCATTTATTCTGATTCTTTCCTTTAATGTATGTTCTTTTATATTATTTATCGTTGTTCTTGTGTGATACTTGAGCTGTTTTATATGTTTGGATTGATCTTTCCAACAAAGCCATATGCAACAATATAAAGGAAGATTTACAGGAAATAAGAGCAAAATTTCTTCGTTTTTATTATTTTTATTGTTGTTGCAATTTAGCTTACTTTTCTGATAGTACCATCAGAACAAGCCCACGAAATTCATCGTGTCAAGGAGTGCAAGACTGCACCAGTCGTTGGCAATAGACTTGAGTATACAGGTGACATTACGACTTTGCTCATTTCCGTCCCCAATTTTGAAGGCACTCACCCAGGGGCGAACGTGTCCGAGGGCCTCTCACCCCATATCTCCACCACAACCTCTCTAAAGGACTTTTGGCCCAAGGCATACTTAGACTGATCGCATGCCGCACAGACACAATACAAATTTTTACAAACATCTATGCTTTCTTCGGGATTCGAATCCGCATCCTTCAGTACGGCAGCCAGCGTCGTTAAATATTATACCTATTGGACGGCGTTTCCATTATTTTAACACTACTAACTTATACTATAATTATTAAATTTTAAATGTCTCATCCCAGATTATTTTTTTCTGAATTTTATTTGGCTACATATTTTTTAATGAATGTGTTTAAAATTTTTGGTTTAAGAATATAGGTACGAAGTATTTCAATTTTACTTTCCAACAGATTGATTGGCTTAGATTTTTCAAAGTACTGGTGGATGAGGAAGTCACAGAAAATGAGCCCTTGCTTATTAGAGATCCACAGTTTCTTTTTAAATTCGCAGATTTAGTCAAGAAAACAAATAAAAGGTAAGATAAAATTCATTACATGAATGCATTTACGTTGCATAAATAGCTGTTTTGCAATTGATTTCTATGAATTTAAATCAGAACTCACCGAAAAAAAAGAGAGAGAATTTAAGAGGGATAAAAATTAAGCATAGCGGTCACTTCGTTAACAGCAACCAAAAAAGAAATAATACTTACTTTTAATATTCTGACAAGATTTTTCAGTTTCAGTAATATATGTTTCAGTTTTTCATTGATGCTTCTACAATCAGCAGCAAATTTCAGTATAGTTTTTTAGAAAATTTGAATGACTCATTGAAAGCATTAAACTGCATACCAGTTAAATAAATAAGTAATGCATATTTAACTCTAAATTAAACCTATCACTTTTTCTTGATTTAAATAATTAATTTTAATTTAAGTCGTTGTTTTACTTTAAAAGCTGAATTAAAATTAAACTTTTAGGTAAAAATTTATGTCTTTTATTGAATACTGATAAATTACTTTTTCCAAATGAAGAATTAGCATGTCTTCATTTAAAAATGAATACATTCTGGTGAAGGTATGAGAAATTTTATTCAGTAGATTGGAACATAATGGTAATGCATTTAAAATATTTTAACATCTCATCAGTCGTCGCCCATAAGTCGCTCATGCAGTTTATGTAGTTCTTAAACACGTTAACAAAAACACTTTTTTTAAACGTGATTTATTTTGTTTTCCAAATAAACGCGTTATCGCTTCATGTTATCATTGACACCCATTTCTGTGAATTTGTTCCTTCGTGTATCTAATCAGTCCCTTCTTTCAGCTGGTTTGTGAAATCGATACGAACGCATCTAGAATTCATCTGAAGACTGTTTATTTTAAATATGTTTTAAATGTAGTGCTTTTTTAACGTCGGTATGATTCATAAGCCTAGGAAGAAAGAAAGTATTCATGAAAAGGGAATAATATGTACTTTTTTCTATTTTAAAAGTTACCTCTTTATGTTTAAAAGTTAAACAATAAATAAAATGGTTGAAAACAAGCAAAAGCAAGTTTATATAGCAAACTGGCAAAGATCTCGATCATTGTATGTAGGACACATATCGGAATCTTTTTCAGAGTTTTGCATGCGTTATTAATTTAAGTATTAATTACGAAAGAATATTATATTAGTGTATTTCTAAAACGATATTAAGTCCCTGAAATTACTGCGTCTTTTAACAAATGTATCATAACCCTATGAGGTTTGACTCTTTAAATCTAAAGTTCTAACTCCGCACCCCACGGACACTTAACAAGCGAATAATCGCTTAAGTGTAAACAGAACGCTGAATAATAAAGGGTTTAATACCCTTTATTATTCAGTATATTTACAATCAGCTCCAACTTGGAACTTTACAATAAAGCCGCCACTCGGGCTTGAACTTAAATACTAATAATTTGAACTAAAACTATCTTAACTAAAGCTCTTAAGAAATATAGCCGAAGCTATCAGAATCTAACTAGTTGGCCCCTAAATATTAATTAAATCGGCGAAGCCTAGCAAGGGCCTAAGATATGGCCGAGCGTAATAATAGCTAAGAGAGACGTAGCCAGAAGGCAAACGCGCGCTAGTCAGGAAATCAGACTCTCTCTATTGAAGTCGGTTAAGTCACGACATAAATAGTACTCATTCTCATTTGCATTATCTGCGGTTTTGAACTCACATTCTGGCAGGAAATTGTAAGTTGAAATTAGAATAAGATAGGGAAGATACAAAACTTAAAATAACTGTTGATTAACATAAGGGAAACCTTACAACCCTAATAAGAAAAATCTTTTGACATGAATATTCAAGATTCCTAAAAATGCTTATCTGAAATTATAAAGAATTCAAGTTTTTAAGCCAACGGTTGCAAGCTGTTAAAACGAAACAAAATAATGCAAATATTGGACAATGCGATTCAAATTTGGAACTTGCTAGAATAACGGAAGAAAACCCAAAAAGTAAAGAACGATATTTTCTGATCGCGAATGCATTCTAAATAAAAACATTTAATGCCTTAATAAAGTGTTGAATGTTTACAGAATATCTTCAAAAGTGTGTTAGATATTCATAAATTGGACTAAAGGTTTTCAACATATGTGTAAAACGTGTTTAGCTAAAACTTGAAGTTATCAACAAATAATTAAGAAATTTTCACAAACCTACATTCTCGTCTTCTTTCTCACTACATTCTGTGGGCAACGTCGATTAACAGAAAGCGCATAATAGAATGTATAAATTGTATTCTTCAGGACACTTTTATTTCGAAGCATTGTGATAATGTCGGCTCAGAGGCAAACCATGAAAATGCTCTGTCGAAAAAAGAATTAGATCAAACGACGGTTAATTTGAAACGTGCTAATTGTAACGACATTAAGATTATCAGTTTAACAAAGAAACTTACAATAACTATATTTTTCTATTAACTATATTTCATCTTCAAAAATCAAATTCCTATCTGCGTTGCTGCAAATTTTTGTTTTACTTAGCAATTTGCAATTTTTCTTTCAAGCTTTGCAAATACCAGTTTCTGTTTCTTTTCATTTCATTTTTTAAATTGCTTATAATGTTTCGTTTTTTTGATATTTAAAGAGAAAAAAGCGCGAATTTCATTTTTCATAAAGCTTGCACAAAGTCACTTACATATTTACCAAATATGCTTATGGTATGTTATGTGAATAGTGAGTTAAAAAAGCAAAGTTACTTCAACGACCTACTTATTTCCAGGACGGTAGGCAATTATATGATGTGGAGAGTTGTCCATGCATCTTTCCCTCTTCTATCAGAGTACTGGAGGACTATTGCTGATATTCATACTTTAGGAGTAGTCTCAGAAGTACCACGTTGGAGACAATGCATTTCTACTTTAAGTAAAAGTGCCTTGGAAGTGGCCCTTAATTCCTACTATGTACGTCATTACTTCAATGAAGAAAACAAGGAAGCAGTGAGTACTAAATTTATTTTCCTGCAAATGTGTTCAGGAGCATTATTTGCAGCTTATGACTGTTTACTAGCTTAAATGTAAGCTATCTTCTTGTCTATCACTTGTAGTTTATTTTTATGTACTGAAACGAAATTATTATTCTCCAACAGTGAGGATAATGCTGAAAATGTACTCATGTTTTCTCTAGAGTGGAAAATTATTTGAATTTTTTCATATAATCAAAATTTTATCAAAGAATTCATGCATATAAAGAAAACTTTGTCAACGAATTTATGCATATAATTAAAATGTGGTCAACTTATTTCAGATTAAAATAAATTATTCTATCTACGGCAATCATTGGCGATGCTTATAAAATATTAGTAATAGATATCTCAATTTGGAATATTTGATTTAAAAAAATATTGGTACTTTACGTATTATTCCATCGACCGTGAAAGATGGCTTGTGTGTTTACTTTGTTTATTAAATATCACGTTCTTGGCGCTTATGCCACATAAAATTGATTCAACAGCAAAATCAGAAAATATTTAAAAACAGCATATATTTAGAATTCCCGACAAACAATCTCGAACGCTCGAGTTAAAAATATTTTATTCGATACAGTGTTGCCATTGCTCACTAACGTTTTACAAATTATGATCCCAAATTCCGAAATCGGAATTCCAGATGCCCATATTTAGGTGGAAGACTACTTTATTCAAAATTTGACGTCTCTAGTAATAGGTTTTTCACATTGTGAGAAATACTCGCATTCATGACTTATTTAATTTTTTTAAATAAACATAGGCCGATAATATTTGGCAACAATTTGAAAAGTTAAACAGACATTTATAGCGGATCGACGCAAAATGCCATTTGGACACTAATAACGCTTATGAGCTAACGCCTTTCTGGGATAAAAACAAAAGGAAATCGCTGTTATAAAAACTTGTAAGATATTTATGTTAACTAACATGCTTTTATGCTGAGTAACCAGTTATTTTATATTAAGAAACTTTGTTGCCACTTCTTCCTCTACGTTTTCCTGCCAGAATGTAAATTTTAGATAGCGTGTATTTAAACGCGAGTTTGATAGTGTTTTAACCACAGCGTGTTCCGCCTGCTGAAGGCTGCGTTACTAGTTAATATTCTACGGTAGCATTCCTCTCTACGGCCTTGCTTTATTCCTGCAGACTGTGCTATCACGCCGGTGTAGGTTAGGGCCAACTTGCGAGTTAAATAGCTCTGCATAGGCTTTTGATAATTTCTACTTAGATTTGGATTAAATTTTGAATTCCTTACTTTTTAATTTCTACCTACAAATGCTGGCTGGTTTTGTAAGCACTGGGACTGCCTTCTGCTCAGCTTATTTGATTTCTTAATAATTTTACATCCTTAGTGTGTCTAAATTTGCTTACCTAGACATAGCGATAAATCGCTTAGCTCTACACAGAGTCTTAACCAGTGTATTTTACCAAATCATGTGAGATTCTACAGCCTAATTAGGAAATTCTGAAGATGCCATGAAAATTTCAGAAAAATGCAACTACTTTTACTTAGTTTCCC
>KK112231.1:2338-52821 GCA_000611955.2 Stegodyphus mimosarum | reverse complement strand
GAGATCAGCCGCATACCCATAGGCATTGGGATCTGGATAAAAATGCTGGTCTCAAGGGCACTAGGGATATATGTACTGCACAATATAGCTGTTCTCTGTTTCGATGTTTGGGCTGGGCAACTACGATCTTGCATCTCAACTGATTCGTGTCTCTTCAATCCACCAGTCTATATGCATTTCACTAAAGCCTCATTTCTTTATATACAAGCATAACTTTCTCACAGCACTCTCTTCAAAAATGATATACATCCCACTAAATTTCGGTACAATACTGTTTTTAATGTATATGTAACATGGAAGTGCACGTATCATATTGCATTGTGGCACCTATAATATTATTAATATTATTAGAAAGTTGGAGTGTCTCTAACTGTAACAACATGAATCAAATTAACATTTTGTTTTCGATTCGGCTTGGATATCCTTTTTATTTGGCTTATATTATATCACTACTCGCTGTTCAGTTGTATTAGAAGTCTCCTTGCATCAAAATATGAAGTATGTTACAATGCTTATCACTTTCTATGAAGATGCATAACTTCAGATATCTCCGTAGAAAATAAATTCAATTGCAATATTTTTAATAGTTTTTCTTACTTCTCTCTTAACTACTGTCATTGCTGACAGAACGCGAAGCCCCCAGTTCTCGACTATAACTGTGGTGGAATGTAGACATATAATCTTTGGGTGATTTGTTTTAATTAAATTTTCTACAACGATAGTGCTCTTAGTGCTACATGTCATAAAAGACACTACACGGCCCTCCATATACCTTTAAGTTCCATCTCCATTGGATTAGACACACATCGGAATCAAGGAAATGAGCGAGTATATTCACTGGCAAAACTAAGCAGCTCGCAACATCTGACGCTACCATACTCACCTCACATCAAAAGAGTCGCCAACTATTTGGCTAGAACTAAACAGCAAAAAGAATGGAACCATATACCCGAAGGCTGTCGCGCCTATCTATTTTTCCCAAAGTCAGCAACAAGAAATATACTTCTCTGCTCAGCTAAGCCGCTTTATTACAGCTTATGGTTCATTTCCAAGCTGTTTTCATAAACGCCGCCTAAGCAATACGAACCATGCATCTGTTCGGAACGGAAACTCCCAAACACCACTTGATGAACTGCCCCTTGACATCTAGCCATCATCTAAGATTTCCGGACAATACAGGTGACAGAATCCGGTAGCAACGTTATATCATCAAACAAAAGGCAGTCATCGCAAAACTCAAGGTTACCCTGGATGTCCTGGCAGCATATGGGTTGGATCTAAGTGATGTGACTTAATTTCTCCTCTCGAGCAGTAACCAGTATATCCTCATCGTTTAATTTGCATTTTTTTACATTACTTCCACTATTACTTCTTTGCATTCGTTGACGAACTACAGTGTGAAGTACATTCTAGCACATTTAGAAGAGTACACGTGTCTAAATGTCAAATAAATACTGATATCCCAATCTTCCGTTACCTGTTACCTGTTTTAATAAAATAACCCAGTTCACATCAGTATTCATATTTTTCAGAGGCATTACAAGAAAGCTTGATTTCTATGACCCAAGTTAATCGTTTCTTCCCTTCCTTTTTTTAAAATTTCATGTTTAGGGAATGCATATGGCTTTGGGGGAAAAACAGTCTTTATAAAATAAATCTAAGTACGTGCAAAATTGCAGTTATTGTTAAATGATTTCAAATAATACTTCCTCTTGACAACTATTTTTGCTATAAGAATTGTGCTTAAAAACATAAAAAGTTTTGAAAGAAAAATAATATGTTACATTGTTTTTAATATTTATAAAGATTTTACAGGTTGACATGCTTTAATTATATTCATTAGAAGATCATGATGTTTTATATGATTTATAACATGCTTATCTGTAGTTTATCTTTTTCAGGTACTGAAGATTGCTGAGTATATTCAGCGGGAATTCTTAAATATCCTAGAAACCAAAGAGTGGTTGGACGAAAACATTAAAGAACAAATAAAAGGAAAGGTTTGGGGCATTTTTCAGTTCATTATATTATAAATGACTGTAATTTTTTAATATGGAGAAACTTTTACCGCTCAGAGTTCGCTAATGTTTCTCACTCAAATTTATATGTCAAGGAGAAAAAGCTATTTATTCTTTATATTCTTAGAACAACACTTTTACAGCTGAGGCATATTAACATTGTATAACCAGTTAATTTATGATTTAGATCTTTTCTGTCACTTTTCTTTCCGTTTCCTCACCAGAATGCAAATTATATTGAGTATATAAGCTGAGGTCGGTAAATTGTAAAACTGAGCGTGTCTCTGCTGGTGTGTGTGCACATTGCTTTTCTCCCAGCTCTCATATCCTGAATTGCTTGACTTTGGTTATTTCTGACAAATATTTGAATGTTTGTGCTGATTACATTTGTGAGATAACTTTGCTTTAAATTGGATGGTATAGTTCTTAACTACTAGCTTATATAAATTTTAAATTGACTACTACTTTAAGATATATCACCACAAGTGCTGACTGAGTTTTGTCAAGCAGCAGACTTCCTCTTCTAATAAGTTTCTGATTTTAAAAGTTAATTTCTAACCTTATCAAGACACTTTGATAAGGTTAGAATCGTTATCGTCAGACTCGGTGGTATTTCGCTACAAGGAGTTTTGACACTTGTTTATCCTACCAAAGAGAATCAAACTCTAAAATGCGTATACGCTTCATGAATAGGAGGCATTTGACAATCTTTTTTCGCTTTATTTCATGAAAATTAATTTGAAATTTTGATGGTACAAAATGGTAACTTTTTGAAATGAGATAAGTCGATAATTGGTTGTCTTTTCTCTTCGAAAACATTCAAATATGCATGTTTAATTCCTTAAATTATTAATTTAAGGATTTGCTAAATGGCGCTCTATAATCCTTTTACACTCCCGTTCGAGAGAATTAATTTTTACTGAAACAGGATTAACGTTCAGAACTTGAAAGACAAATACTCCTTTAATACAATAAAAAAATCCTACTTGTTAAAATTAAATTTCTTTTTCTGAAATTTTTAAGTTCATTTATACCATAAAATTTATAAAATTTAAGATAAGGTATGGATGTACATATATCTTCATGTGAATTACTCCGAAACGCCAGTTGACTTAATATTCCTCCGTCTGTCAAGTAAGAATATATGAAGGTTGAACAATGAAAGTGAAGCACATGCATCTGCATTGTTGCATTTTATTAAAAATACCGTGTAAACTCTTTTTTGGATTCCAATGCTGCAGTGATTCTTCTTTGCAATTAACAATTCAGGCTTGCAAAATTGTTGAAGCTATTTTTAATATTTTTCTTTTTCGAAACATTTCATGATGGCGGAAGGAGAACTCATTTTTCACCTTTCTGCATTAGTATACCCCAGATCGATTCAATGATGTAGAGATTAGATATCATGCTAGACGTGAAAGAGTGAAGCTTCCTTTCATATTGTTTAAATCTTTGTCATCATTTCTCTGTGAGAACTGGTTCATTGTCATTCTGGTATAAAGCATTCCTTTCGGTATTCAGGTCTTAAACTAATAGATGGACTTAGTCCTGTAAAATCCGTTCATAGTCTTCGACAATGATTCGATTGTCAAGAATTATCAAGAACTCTGGGGCTCGAATGAAATGAAGAATCACGTGAATTGAGTGTTCTCCTTACAGCATGTTCTCCTTACACTGACTATCTCAGAAGAAGACAAAAAATAAAGAGTAGCTGATCGATGAATAATTCGCATTTTTCACTCTGTTCTATGCACATTTTGCATTTACAATGACACCGAAGACGCGTTTAGCGCGACCACTAGTTATTAAAGTTTTTGCCATAGCTGAATGACCGAAAAAATTAATCCTATGAATCATGCAATATGCTATGATTGTAAAACATAGCTGAAGAGCTGAATTAAAGAGAATGTCGTAATTTCATGAATCGTTATTTTGCATCTTTTGGACGGATATACAATTAGATCTGATATTCTAACATTGTTTCAAATAACATATTGTTAAATACGTACGTAACTAGATTGGTCAAATCTCTTTACTTTTCCAGGCATAGAGATATGACCCTGGATACTAAGGCTCTCGACACATTCAAAAAGATCTGCTGTCACGGTAGCACATATCAGCTAGACGAGGACCAAAAGTTCTTCTCTTTTGAACTTTGTTATATCTTGCATTTACACTCACGTTTGTGAAAATCGCAACACCATGAAGGACTTACGCGAGTGAGCTGAAATTTTCAGGAAATGCAAAGTAGCGCATGATATGCAAATGATTAGAATTGCAAATCCGTAGCGCATGCGTATGCTGAGCAGCGCCCTCTGAACGGCTGATGGATCCGAATAAATAGACGGCTGTAGCGAGGCGTGTATGGTTATCGGTGGTTATCTGCTAGTGGTAAACGTTAACTCAATCTGTACTTATGCCTCGTCGACGAAAGAGAGCGAGATTTGAACAACTTACAGAGTTTGAACGAGGGAGAATCATCGGCCTTCGTGAAGCTGGATTGTCGTATCGTGCAGTAGCCTCTCGTGTGCAGCGTAACAGCAGCACAGTGATGCGCGTTTGGAAGCAGTGGACGGACGAGTGTCGGACAACTCGGAAATCCGGGAGTGGACCCCGAAATGTGACGTCAGCTCGCGATGATAGACACCTGGTCCGCATGGCGCGGACGGACCGTACAGCTTCCTCTAGACAATTGGCAGCACTGTGGTCAATAGCTACAGGTGTTTCATTGTGTGCTTCATCAATTCGTAGACGTCTGCTGCAGTGTGGACTGCGCGCACGGACTCCTTTATACAGGATCCCCCTAACGCACGACCATCGCCGCCTGCGGCTACAATGGGCCAATCAGCATAGAGACTGGCGTGCTGATTGGCAGCATGTCGTGTTTTCTGACGAATCCCGCTTTAATTTGTGGTACCATGATGGCCGCATTCGTGTCAGACGCTATGCCGGTGAACGCCACCTTCCGGAGTGCATTATCGAACGCCACAGTGGACGAACACCCGGAGTTATGGTCTGGGGCGCCATAGCATATCATAGACGATCTCAATTGCTACGAATTGTGGGCAATCTGAACAGCAACCGGTATATCCGTGAAGTTCTACAGCCCGAAGCTGTTCCCTTCCTTCAAAGCTTGCCAGGCGCTGTATTTCAACAGGACAATGCCCGCCCTCATACTGCTCGGATTGTTAAATCCTTCTTTGCAGCGCAGCAGGTACAGCTTCTTCCTTGGCCTGCGTGTTCCCCGGATATGTCGCCAATTGAACATGTGTGGGATGTCATTGGTCGGCGTCTTGCTCGTGATCCTCGTCCTGTTGCGTCTGCAGACGAACTTTGGGTACGCGTACAAACGATATGGAATGCTCTTCCTCAGTCAGACATTCAAACTTTGTTTGACTCCATGCCACGTTGTGTAGCAGCACTTATTGCGGCGCGTGGTGGCCACACAAAATACTGATTCTGATCTCTTGTTCTTGTTTGTTTGCTTTGAACATTTAATCATTTATTTGTACCACTACCACTCAACTGTGTATTAAATTGCATTCAATTATGACGATTCCTTCTTGGTGTTGCAATTTTCACAAACGTGAGTGTATATCCTTTATTCTTCAATGTTTGAAGACAATACCCGTAATACCGCTAAAAATTTAATTTTCGTGTTCTGCAGCTGTTGTTAAATTCAGAATCATTCAAACTTTCCTAAAGGGAATTGCTTACGCTGGCTTGAACTTTAGAGTGCTTTACTCGCCAAGTACTTCGGTTTCACTGTATAACTCCTTTATTATAGCTTTTAAGAATATATCTATTGCTTATAATGGCTTACAACTAAAATATTTCATTAGTGTACTATCGTATTAAATCTTAGCTGCCTTCTGAAATCTGAAAATAATCCTCATTGCATGAGTTATTGAACTAGGCGATATCTCTGATATAAATAATGATAGGAAAGAAAGAGAACTTTCTGAAAGTAAAAAGAAAATTGAATTTTTTACCATTTCCAAAGTTTAATTTATGTATACTTTCAAAAAATGTCTGTTGCTTTTCGAAAAATAAAACGCAATAGTAAAAAATTTTCTAATGTTAAGTAGCTTTTTAGAATATTTTACGCTGTCATTAATAGTTTGGTGTTAGATCATTATTTAGTTTTTTAGTTTTTCTCTTTTTATTAGTAGAAAGGGTCTTTGTCCCTGAAGGACTATTGTTTTGTTATTGGACTATTGTGTTGCTTTGATTCACTATAAATGTCTGATTCACGTTTCAAATTGTTCCCACAAAATGTTGTCGCTCTGTATTATATTTAAAGAAATTAAATAGTGAAGAATCTGCGTAAATGTATTTGTATTTCTCCAAATGTGAGAAAACAACGGTACCTAGAGCCTCCCATTTTGAATAACGTACGTTTCGTTTGACACCCGAATATGCGCATCTGGAAGCCCAAATTTGGAATTTGGAATTTGTTTTATTATGTATTTCATATTTTGTAAAACTTTAACGAATTTTTGAAAAACAAATGCAACTATTTAAAAGCGAGCAATAGCAACACTCTGCGGGAATAAAAACCTTTTTATTTTCCTTCCCACCTGTGTATCGGAAATTCTCAGGACATGCTCATTTTAAAATTATTTTGCGATATTGCTGTTGAACTGAATTTTATGGTTTAAGTTCGAAGAACATGATATTTAATAAATAAAGATAACACACAAAACGTTAAAAAATGCCCCTTTGGCCGTAATTTAAAATCTGAAACCTATCAGACTTTTTTTTTGTGTGTGTATGTTTGACTCTTCGTAAATGTTGAACTTGTGAAATGAACCTCTCTTTTCATATCTCCTAACTTGTTAATATTATCGGATAGATCCAAACATTGGCTTGAATACATTTCTGCATATTTCGCGTATATTCACTAAAGAATTATTAAAACTTATATATATACCACTATATATATAGACATGTTTTGAAAAGGAAACAATTTTTTATCTTCTAGGCTAATGCTACGACATATAACATTGGATACCAGAAAGAGCTTGTGAATGAAACGATTATGTCTCAATTATACTCTAACGTAAGTAATAATCATCCTTTTATAAGTTTTAAAACAGTTTCAGTAAGTAAGTTTTAAAACAATTTTGCCTGCAAGCATTAATGGCTTTCATATGTTTTCCACAGTTAATACTTGATGGCAAAAGTTATTTCAAAAAAACTCTGCAGTTGCGTAAATGGCAAACCGATTACTCTTTCTCTCAGCTTCGAAGAAATGAGGTAGAAATCGAGTACGTATCATTTTTAAATGATAATTACAATATAATACTGTTTTGCTAATTGTCAGTTTACTACGAAGTAATTTTTGGAACATTTTTTAAATAAAGAATTTCAAAATCTAAAATGATATATATTAAAAAGTCTCATAATCACAACGAAACGATTCTTTTGTAGGTTAGTGACAAAAACTTTGCATTATTTAATCTTAAAATCTTTTTGAAATTCTCTTATCATTTTCATTATTTTAGCAATCACTTAATTTTTAATAATTATTTAATAATTTAATATTTTGCCAAACAAAAAATAACTCATGAGACTTAAAAATTTCTTCAGCTGACTAAACTTTCATTACATGCACGAAAAATTATTTTAATTGTTCAAACTTCACGTGTATGCCCTTCTAACATGCTACATTTATATATATGTAATTTTAAAATTAAGTGGTAAAAATGTTTAGCCTAGTGAGAAGTAACAAGTTTCTAAAATGTTAAACTAAATATGCTAAAAACGTATTATTTTCTCAATAAATCGATTTAACCAATAAAATGTATTAAAAATATACTTTTTCCAATAAATGGAAATTTTTAACTTTAATTTATTCTATAACACTAGGAGTTCTTACTAAGGTCTTACTACTTATTTACTGAAAGGTCTGACAGACTGTAAATATATTAGCTCAGCTGAGTGGTTTTAAATGTGGCATGATGACAGTGTGCCATCTTTGTAACCAGTCAAATTCTCAAATGCCAGTTTTACTGCAGGTTCCTAAATAACTCTAAGTCAAGTCATTATCAAATATAACTATGACATGTCTACCGTTTCATTATGATGTAAAATGATGGGGAAAAAGAATGGTAGGTCACACAGTTGGTTATAGTTATAATTGCCTAACTGTGAATGAAATGAAAAATAATGCTATTCCTTAGTTCCAAGCTCTTTGAAGTAAAGAATCTTGTTACGTTATCTGGCAGTCTGATGAGCGATTCTGGTTGGGAGATCACTCCATATTCGATTGCAGTTTATCAGTTGTCAAATTTATAGTAAAGGCAAACAGTCTTAAAACTGATTTTCTTGGTTTGGCCTGAATCTGTTAGTTTCTGTGCCCAGAATGATGAAAGCTGCGGTATGTCTTGATATTCTTAATAAGCTTCAAAACTTCGGGTAATAATTTGGGAAACGGTCCTTTCTGTACCAAGAACGTATCTCTCCTGTACACGCAGAGATATTTGTGCTTCTGTGGTTTGAAGACATGGGTGTTGAAAAACTGGATTGGCTTTACTTGCTCCCTTCTCTCAACCTCGCAAAATATGTCTGTAAAGAACTAGAACACAGATTACTTACTCAGCCAAGTCGCCCATTTTCAGAGCTGGACTCATTGCAATTCTAACATAAGACTCAAAAGAAATTACACTATTAAGACAATATTGAAAGATAATAGAAAGCACCGGCTGTAACTGATAAAACAGTAGACCAAAATCCTTTTTGTATATGCTTCGTGATTCTCTGATTCTGCAACAAGTGTGTATCGGATATTTTTGGCTCAGTCCTGTAAAACTATATATGTAATAGTAAGTTAATAAAACGAAAAATAATTCTAAATTAGTTGTTGTTGTTGTTGTTGTTGCTCATGCTTACTTGTCTGGCCTATAGTCAGCCCAAACCCACGAAATTCCTCGTGGCAAGGAGCGCACGTTTACGCTTGTCGCTGGTAGCAGCCTTGAGTACCCTGTGGGGTTCCACACTTTTATTTAACATTTAAATATGGGGAACCTCTTACACGGATAAGCGAATAATCGCTTGAATGTGTGAACAATGACGCAAGACTTAAGAATGGTTAATTACCCTTTATTTCTCAAAATAAGGATTAATAGAGTCATGCTCCTATCTCAGAGCGTATAGCAAAGCCTCCACTTGGGTTTAAACTCAAATTAATAATAATTAAAGCTTAATTAATGCTTAACTAAAACGGTATAGCCGAAGCTATCAAGATTCTAAGTAGTTAGTCCCTAATCTCAATTTAGTAGGCGAAGCTATGAAATGTCTGAAGTACGGCCGAGCGTAGCAATAGCTTAGAGAGTGACGTATCCCAAAGGCAAACGCACGCTAGTCAGAGACTCTGGCTCACTAACGAAGTCAGTGAAACTTCGAATTAAATACTACTCTTCCTCATTTGCATTAAACGCATTTCTAAAAACACATTCTGGTAAAAAATTGTAAGCTGAATATAGAAAGGATAGTAAAGTGGCTTTAGCAAAAGATAACTGTTAAAAACTTAAGATAAACCTTACAGGTGACAATGCAATTTAGCTCAGTTCCGCCCCCCAATTTTGATGCAGAGCACTGAGGGGGACTAGTCCGAGGGTTTCCCCTCTATCTTTCTCTATCAACAACCTCTCGAGAGGACTTTCGGCTCGTCGTATATTTAGAGTGCCCCCATGCCACACGGACACTCTACATTTACAAACATCTATTCCTTCTCCGGGATTCGAACCCCGAACCTTTTGCATGGCAGTCAGCGACGCTGACCACTATACCGGTTAGGCGGCTTATTAATTAGTAATTTAATTCTTTCTCTGGAAAATTTCTCACCATTTTCCTGAATGTACGCAAATAAGGCACCTCTATAATTCTCACCTTTCATTTACCTCAGTTTGTATCGTATTTTTGAGCATTATATGAAAACAACGGATTTCCATATTAGCCACTGAATGTAAACATTGCAGTTAAACATTTTGTTTATTCTCTTTCATTACTGTTGCTAGAAATTTTCATTACTTTCTTCTGCATCCAGAGGGAGTGCAGACTTTCTTGTCGTATGCTATCTTTTCTAGTGATAAATTCCGCTTTCCTTACGCTGTTTACGGAATTAAGGTATGCTAAGAAAGACTTGCTGTGCAGCTTATAATAAATATGTAATACTATATATTCATCTTTCTCTAATCTTTTAATATAAAATGCGCATCATAACGGATATATTTCGTAAATTATTCATTTGTCAGTCAAAGAGAGAGAACTTTTCAATCAGTAAATTAAGAGAACATTTTATGAAATGAGAATGTTGCTATCGAAAGCACTCAAATTTTATTTTATTTCTGTTTGTCTCGTTTCCAGGTGGGACAAATATCTAAGTCCAACTACAGTGAATAGCGCTTATAACCAGCTGGAGAACAGCATTGGTGAAAAAATGTTTCTTTTATATTTCATTATTATAATTATATTAACTGACAAGGAGAAATTTTGAAAGACTAAATTTTTAATAGGAATCAGAGAAATATTTGAATTTGCGAATGAGATAACCAGTCATCTCAGTCCAATTAAATGTTGGAAAGGAAGTAATATATTAGTTAGAATTTTTAACAGGAAAAAAAAAGAACTATAAATTTCCTTTTCTGTCAAATTTTAATTATTTAAAACTTTATTACCGTTATCTTAAAAGATAATAATGTTAAGAAAAGGAATTATTTTTTAAAATTTATATATCACCAATATTATTTTTATCACAAATGCTGATTTTAAAGTATAAGAAAGGTATCTCTTTCAATAAATGTGTCATTATTCGAGAAACTGGGACATTCATAAACTTTCATTTTGTTTAATATCTGCCCAAATAACGTACATTCTTTAATATCTTCATAATTAAAGCTTCGTTTGCTTTAATTATAAAGTATATTTTCATAGATTATCGACTTTTGCATGAAATTGGAAGGACGTAATAAATTAGAGTGAAATAATGAGTTAATAAAATGAGTTAAATATTTTTTATGTTTAACACAACAATTATTCTTCACCAGTAGCATTCTCCTTACAGAACTTTCTGCAGGACATATACAGTATCCATTTTTCAGCAAAGATCTACCTCAGTAAGTTTCTATACACAATATGTGTCTTTAAATTTAAATCAAGTTTAGTTGTGTCTTTTACTATAACTTAACTTACAACATTCGCAAATTTTAGAATTATTTACGCTCACTCATATATTTATTTCAGGTATCTGAATTTCGGAGCTATTGGTTTTAGCATTGGTCATGAACTCACACATGGATTGCAGTTTGCAGGTAAACTGATTATTTACATTAATATGTAACCTACTCTATAACTAAAATTTTTTAGAAAGTTCTTTCACATATACAGCTATCTAAAAGTTAATCAAATTAAATGTAAAATTTAAAAACTCAAAGTAAAATGCGTCGTTTAAAGCAAACGCAGTTTCTTAATTTCCGCAAAACGTACGGCTATCTGTCTTCATCCGTCTTTTGGTATATTGCGATACAGTTGTGGAAAACTGAGCGATAATCATTTCAATTTTCCACAAACTTCTCATGACTAATACCAATTAATCACATTTAAAGGTCTCCATTCCACACATAATGCAATCACAAATTTCCATGCTAAGTGCGGCATTCGGAAGTACGTCCTGTTGTGTAGGCAGCTTTTGTTAGTCATCATGTTTTAGAAGACTATATTTTTAAAAGTAAGACTTTAACAAAAAGTTGAATATAGTCATTTCGTAACAGAAAAAGTAGAGGATTTTAGGGAAAACTTTATTGGAAACATCAAGTTAGTAACTCAGAATTAAGTCTCATACTTTAAAGTTGCCTATGAGGTTACACTATCTTAATCTATTATTAAGTAAAACGGTATAATCATTCAGTGTTCAAATGGATTAAAAATAACTTACTGATATATTTTTTACAGAATGGCAGTGACCATACTTTACAATTCTAGAAAGTCTGCATCTTTTAAGTTCAAACTTATAGCAGTTTAATGCTAGGATAAATTTCTTCTTTAAAACTAGCAGTAAAGGAAAGAAATGGCAGACTTCCTTTCCTTCAGTAATTTCTCACTTATTCTAAGTTAGAAACTTAACCAAAAAAGGCTATAATTTAACATAATTAAAATACAGTTAGAGATTCGAACAAGGCCGGCATCTGTGCATCCATCTAGGAAATCGTGCATCACAGAAAGAGCAAAGCGTAGAAGCAAGGTCTTCCAATCCCCTTCGACTCCTCGTGTATGCTGTGTCTTCCCCTGCCGCACAGACACTATACGCTTGCAAATATCTATGCCTCCTCAACGACTCGATCCCGTGTCTTTCAGTACGCCTAATGGAGTCACGAGTCTTGTCTGGAGCTTGTTCTATTTCTGAATGTGAATTTCTTTAACCGGAGGCTCAAGACAGGAAATTGGTTAGTGGCGCTGACGGCCATACAGAAGGGCCCGGATTCGAAGCCTGAAGATGGTGCGGAGTAAATTATATGTCCTTTCAATAGGAGGTAACGGTGGCAGCCTACTAGGTACCACCATAATAAAATAACCAATGTTTATGGCCTTAGCCAAACCCTAAAATACCTGCCCCGAAAAGCTACCTTATCCATAGTTAAAATATTAAAAAGACATTTGCGAACAGCACTGAGAATGTAATATTCTTTTATTGTTCATTTTTTTACTGTCTGTTATCAAACTCTAGTACTTTTTCTCGCATCAGTACAATGTGACCATCTCTCATAGCTGCCCCCTAACCGATAATCAGGTAAAACATAGAATAGGAAAATCAATGATTAATGTGATGGGGGTAAAAGCAATAAAACATTCAGAATTGTTTTGAAAAAACAGTAAACTCCAGAAGTTATAACACTTCTATTCATTTTACTGAAAGTGAAGTGCTGAATATATTTCTTGACATTTCCAACTACGTTTTACGTACCCTTATTGTCCCATTACTCTATGTTATTGTAAAGTTACTGTGCTGCTTATATTAATAAATAGTCGTAGTTAAAAATCTTCGACTGAGAAGATATATCTATTTGAAAACTTGTTATTTATTTATTAATAAATATAATTATCGATTTAAGTACTGATATGTGCGTGTGATATATAAAGCATCTCCCATATAAATTGTGACAAATCATGTCAATTTGATAAATACTAGTTAATGAATAAAAACAATACTGCTAAGTTGTTTTGGCCTAATCAATTACGAATATATTGTTGCGTGCGTACGGGTTCGTTATGTATTGAATGCACGAGTCTTTAAAAAGCTAACAAAGTTTATTCTTTCCACAAGAAATAAATCAAAATGCTGAAATATTTCTTCAGAGATATTCGCATAATATCACAATATCTCAAACGTTTAGCAAAACTCAATTCAAAACAGATAAAATAATTCTATCTCACAGCGAAATCGCTACAGTCAATAACAGCATTAAGTAAACAAACAGCAGTTCGCTTTTTACAGCTACAACTACAACAATAACTGCAACAAGTACTACTCAGATGAGGTGTTTCAGTTCGGCTTTTATAAGCTTTTTAATTGTCAGTAGAACAATCTAGATTTTTCTGGATGGCAACAGTAACTACGAGATATTTATTTATTAAACATTAAATGCACGCGCTCTTTTATTTTTATTTTCTTTTTTTTTTCGACGTAGCTTTCTCTTCAAAAATCGTTTGCGTTGCACGGGGAAATAAAAAGGAATTTTAATTACAATTCTAAATAAATAGCCAAATAAATGTGAAATTCGTAATATTGCCCCCTTCCCAAGGACTGCACGTCCCGGGCAGTACAATCCTTGGACAGAAAGCCAAACTTACAACTAAGGCTTCAGTGTTCTAATAAACATTACTTTATAATAACAAAATAAACAATAATTGCAATAAGTAACTTTCAGCAAATTAAATTCTATCCAACGCTAAATACAATTCAAATACTATCAAATACTAAGTACAAGTACTATCAAATACAAATACTATCAAATAGTAAGTACAAATACTAACAAATACAAATACTATCAAATACAAATACTTATCAAATACTAATACTTATCAAATACTAATACTTATCAAATACTATCAAATACAAATACTATCAAATACAAATACTTATCAAATACTAATCAAATACTAAAACTTAACAAATACAAATCGAATACTAAAACTTAACAAATACAAATCGAATACTAAACACAAATAGAATCATGGTCTTATACTATTTACATTTTTATTTACAACTATATACACAACGTACTATGGCCATACTAATGAACTAACCTGTCGTAATGAACGACTTTAGGTTTAGAGTTCGATGACTTATGGATCCGAACCACGATGTCGTTCAGCCTGTTTAGGACTGTGCAAGGGCCATCCCAAGGTGACTGTAGTTTCGGAGAAAGTCTATTCTTCCGTCGAGTCGGACTCCATAACCACACCTTGTCTCCTTCGTTGAAACGATGACCAGTAGCTCTCGCGTCTTATCGGATCTTCATCTTGTTCGTCGCCAAGCTGACTCGCTTTCTTGCAGAACGGTGCTTCACTTCAAACCGGGCCTGGACATCTTGGATGTATTCCTCAGGCGATGAAGGCGCATCTGCAGGGCGGTCAGATAAGAAATCAGAAGGCAGACGAAGATCACGACCGATGAGCATCTGGGATGGAGAATTGCTGGTAGTTTTGGGTTTCTCTTCAACCCTAGTATAATTTCGGCAGCTTTCTGAGAGGATCTTTGAGACAACACGTCGGTGTTTCGTGGTGAGGATCCTTTCTGAGGATCGATAGTCATGTCCTCAAATGCTGAAAGCAATTTGTTGTTTTTGAAGTCTAAGGAAAAACTGTATTTCCTTAAAAAGTCCAATCCGAGTTTACAAGGATCTGTAATATCCGCCACATATGCTGTGTGATGGCTGTGTTCCAAAGGTGATGTTGACGTTTAACTTTCATTCTATGCCGATTTTCTCACCGGACGCAGTCTCGAGGGTAACACAGGATGGCGTCCAAATCAGTTTATCCTTAAATGTTTGAACTAAATCTCTTCGAATGATGGTAACATTAACTCCTGTATCAATGATCATACTGCAAGGAACTCCATCAATATGCCCTCTGATGGATAGTCTATTACTGCTGCTACCCATTTTAGAAATCTTGAGCACTTTGAAACAGGGTTTTTCACGATCTGACAACCTCCGCTCCTCGATATGATCATTAATTTGCCTCCTTCGTCGTTGCTGGAAAATTATCTTATTTTCCGTGTTCTGGGGTATTCTGCAGTTCCTTCGTACGTGGCCTTCAGCTCCGCAGTTCCAGCACTTTTTTTCTTGTCACTCCTTTTCCATCTCATGACGTTTAATTGCATATTTACATCGTTCATCTTATTTTTCCTGCTGTGGGATGTTAGGCAGTTTCTTCGCATGTGTCCTACAGCACCGCAGTTCCAGCATTTTACGGTCGGTTTCTTGTTACTAATATTCCGCTGCAAGGCATTCAGTTGTCTCGTTAAATCATCTAAACGAGCCATCAATTGATCCAATGGCTCGTGGACTTGCACAGCTCTGACTGGGTAGTGATCTTTAAGAGTTGCTTGCTGTGCTGCCTCGAATTTCATGGCGTACACCAGAGCACTTTTTAAGTCCTTCACATCAGCCATTCGCAGTGCTTTCTGTATTTCAGGATCCCGCAAGTCGTCGATGAAGTATTGCAGGGACAGGATTTCTCTTACTTCTATCGGGCACTCCGAAAAGGCGAGGTGGGACAGCCTTTCAACAGCCGTGGCGAGCTCCTGGAGTGTTTCCGTAGGCTTCTTTTTGGGAATCCCATCCATTTGCTTCCATAACTATAGAAAATTGAGTCTTATATACTTGCCAAGAAGTCTTTCCATCATATGTCGATAGCTTCAGAGAGGGACCAGCAGGCATGGGTAAAAATTTAAATCCATCGGTATTGCTCCCTGCCGTCGCTACGAATTTCTTTAAGATATCAACTTCTTTGGCAACTGCGGAAACTTTATCATCAATTTGTTGTTCCACTGCAGAAACTCTTTCTTGAATTTGTTCTTTCACAGCAGAAACGCTGTAATCGATTTGTTGTTCTATGGCAGAAACTCTCTCTTCTATTTGTTTTTTGACAGAAGAAAGTTTATTTTCAACCGCGTCTATTCTGCCTTCCATAGGCTCAAATTTATTTTCTATTATGAATGTAATTTCCTTTTTCATTTCTTCTTGACTTTCTTTAACGGCTGTCATCTCTTCCTTAACGGATTCTTGACCCACTTTCATCTCTTCTTGAACCGTTTTCATCTCATCTTTAACAGATTCCTGAATAGCCTTCATTTCATACGTTACAGATACTTGACCAGTTTTTATCTCTTCTTTAAATGCAGCAATGGCTGCCATGAATTGCCTTAATTGTTCTTCCATTGCTCTAGTTAATGGCATTCAAAAATCCCACTTCTAACATCAAAATATGTTGCGTGCGTACGGGTTCGTTATGTATTGAATGCACGAGTCGTTAAAAAATTAACAACGTTTATTCTTTCCACAAGAAATAAATCAGAATGCTGAAATATTTCTTCACATATATTCGAACAATATCACAATATCTCAAACGTTTAGCAAAACTCAATTCAAAACAGATAAAATAATTCTATCTCACAGCGAAATCGCTACAGTCAATAGCAGCATTAAGTAAACAAACAGCAGTTCGTTTTCACAGCTACAACTACTACTCAGATGAGGTGTTTCAGTTCGGCTTTTATAAGCTTTTTAATTGTCAGTAGAACAATCTCATTTTTTCTAGATTTTTCAGGATGGCAACAGTAACTACGAGATATTTATTTATTAAACATTAAATGCACGCGCTCTTTTATTTTTATTTTCTTTTTTTTTCGACGTAGCTTTCTGTTCAAAAATCGTTTGCGTTGCCCGGGGAAATAAAAAGGAATTTTAATTACAATTCTAAATAAATAGCCAAATAAATGTGAAATTCGTAACAATATACATAACGAAGTGCTTAAGTCTCATACATTTTATGCAAATTAATTTTTATGTTTCCTTTATAACTTTATAAATAAATTTTCTTTTCTTGAATAATATTCCATAGGAAAAATTATATTTACAAAATTACGAATATGTCGTCAATGTTATGCTTAAGATTAAAAGTCGTACAAAAGTCATAGATGCTCTAATTCATACCGTTTCTAATAATGATACTGGTATTGCAGTTAAGCAACTTGCTGAAGCTAGTAGTTGGTCAGATGAAATTTACAAAAGAAAAGAGCAGTGTTTGAAGAAGCAATACAGTAATTATATTGCTGAAAACGGAATGCGGGTAAGATATATTTAAGACATTTGCATCTTTTTTCTTATTTACTGTCTGTGTGTGCGTAATTAATATGTTATCATTTATAAGACCCAGCTTCTCTCACTAGATGTGATTGGAATGACCAAGGAAATAAAATTTCATAACAAAAATCGGATTACATTTATAATTCTTTATAGTTTTTTCAAATGCCAATCAGCACATTTTATAACTTTTTCCCTCAAGTATATCATTACTTGCATGATCTGTGTCTGATCTCCGTCAAAGCCGGAAATTCTATTCAAAATCTCCTCCAAACTAAGATTGTTTTATTGTCTAATTTTGAAATTTATATTGGCGTGTTTCCCCTCCAGCTTAATTTAACGAAGTCTTCGTGCAGAGTTTCGCCATAGAAGAATGCTTTAACACATTTTTCAACGCACAGAACAGTTCATAACTATTGACACTTTATTTACATTTATATGAAATTTTTTCTTAAAGTAAAACAAGCACAAAACCGAAACTTCTAATGAATGCCATTTCGAAATTATCTTTCAATGTAGTTTAAATTCTTATATTACGTTGTAGGGTTTCTATTAGTTTGAATAACCAATTATTCTAATTTTTGTTAGTTATTCTGAACTCCTCAATTTCTTCTCGCATTTTCTCGCTAAGGTGCAAATTAGTTTAAAGTGAAGAAGAATATTTAAACAGGCGAAAAGCGAAAGTTAGTCAGAACGGGATTTCGCTAGCATAGAGCACGTTGCTATTTTGTCTGTCATGCTGTCACTCTGAGCCTGTGATACGCCTTCTTGCCATTTATTTAAGTCTATCGACGGTGTAGATTGGACATTGTTATTGTGAGCACGAAGTGCGTGCATTTTTGTTAAAGGGTTAATCAAATAAAAGGGCAATTTATTAAACCCTTTCCCTGTGTGCCATTTCTTCACTCGTGTGCGACAAGTCGCCTGAGTTAGTAAGATCATTTCCTTCATGATGGCTAAAAGAACAAGATCTCACAACATTCGCAAAGAAAAATTTCCTTGCACGAATTTTCTTTTCCTAATATGTTTCAGCTTATGCATAGGACAGAAGATAACCAGAAGTCATTATGATTCTTAAACGTAGAGAATATAACCTTATTTAAGGAAAACATAAAGACACATTTAAAGTTATTGAAAGTAAAATTATTCTCAACAACCATAATTGTTATACCTCTCCTTTTACGTGAAGAAAGATATTGATTAATACCCCTCATCACTATTGCTGTGACTTTGCCAGTAAATATCTATCTGCTTGATAAATTTAATCGTTCTCTTGACCAAAAGCTTACTCTTAATCATTTTGTTTTTTCCCATCAGATTCTTTAACCTTCTCCCCAGCAATATTTTATATCAATTTTATGATGCTCTGGGATTAGTCAAATAAAAAAAAAACTATCCTCCTTTGCAAATAACGTATTTTGCTTTTTTTATCATCAAGAAGCCATGAATAAGCTGTAAGCCCTTAAATTATACATCGCTAAATGAAAAGCACTGTTGATGTGTAACGTTGATTAATGCTCAACTTGCTTATCAATGAGAGTAGAGAATTATACTTAAAGAGAGCCAGATCACATTTATGGCAGTCCCCCGGCTTATCTACTATTGGTGGAATTCCTTAATGTTCTTCAAGACTGGTGAAATTTCTTATTGCTTTTACATTTTCTTCAAGACTCTACAAATACATTGATCAAATTGTGAAATAACCGATAAATCGCTAAGATCTTCGTATGTGCGTTTAATGATGAAAAGGTTTGACAGATCATCTCCAAATTATCGAAGCTGTTCATCAGTAACTGCAAACAGAAATTATTGGCATTAGTTTAGACGTATATATCATAAAACGCTAATATATATCATATAAGCTGAAATGTACTGTCTTTTTCAGATAAATGGTGAAAGAACGTTGACAGAAAATATAGCTGACAATGGAGGTTTAAAAGGAGCTTATATGGTAAGAAATTACATTTAAAGTTTTTAAGTAATATAAAATTATGTTTTAAGTTCCAAATATAAAGCAAATGGTATTGAAATACATTATGTGGAATATTGTTATTTAAGAGTGTAATTTAGGTATAAACATGTTAAGTATTATGGGATGAATGCAACAATTTCAAACGATCAATTTGTGTTTGCACTAAGAAAGATAACTACGTATGTGACTCAGATTTACAAGTACATTTTTAGATTTGCAGTATAATCTTTAGTTTCCTATCAAGCTTTCTGGATTCCGTCCTTTATAATTAATTGAAATATTCAATGCAAAGGCCACGACCAAAATGCAGCACATACGCCAGTAGGCAGAATGACAAAGGTCCTCACAATAATGGCCAACGGACGAGTGAAGAAAACATGCTTTTCCTCTTGCTTGGGAAAATAATGAATTACTTCATAGTGTCTAAATGCTTTTTCAACATGCTACGCAATTCAGCAAGGATCAAAATAAAGTACGCTCAGATTTTAGACTTCCTACCGTAACGATTGATCATATCAATTTCAGCTTCTCAACGTAATGATTAATCACACCTCAGTTACTCAATCACCAACCTAAGCTCAAGTTCCCAATGAAACGACTACTCTCATCATTTCGTTAAGTCTAGCCACTATGCTCGCAACAAGAATTTAACTCAGAGAAATCGCTTCGTCCAATATCTTATTCCAGAATGCTTGTGAGAATGCTTATGTGGACAAGCATTGTTCGCATAAGATTGAAATCCAGTTATTTACCTCAAAGCTTCGAGTTCACTTTAGGTCATACAGTGAATCTGGAATTTTTATCATCCGCCCCTAATACTACATCCTTCGCCGTGCATGTGAAATAAAAGCTTCACGCAAATAATTATTATACTACTGTCTACTAGGGAGTACTATCAGACAGTGACACCAATGAAAGTTGTTTAGTGAACAAATAGGTTTTTTATTGAAATGAACAAGTGATTAGGATTAGCATAACTAAAACTTACGTTCTTCAGATTAATCGAAGTCATAAATTCTTTATCTAGTTTTACGCAACAGATAATTAAAAAGCTTCTGATTAGCAAGTTCTTTTTAATTACCAATTTATCTATGATTAACTTCGATGGTTTAGAGAAGTTTAAAAATTCTAAAAGTTTAAATATAATTCCGACAATTGACGAATGGAGGTCATTTGAGTGGCATGATCTTCCATAACTTAGACTAAAAGAATTTCTCAGTGATTTACCAGAAACAATATATCATAAAGAAATTAAAATGTTATTCGGCTTTTAAATGGTAGCGTAACTCTTGAACCATCCTATACCTTTGGCATTATTTTACATGCATTCAAATTTGTATGAGTATTGTAGTAATATGAGTAATATGAGCTAGCGATCGTACATCACCTGAACAATAGAAATAAAAGCGGATTTATCAGAGAAAATAACTTATACTCTATTTTCTAAGATATTTCTGAGATTTTTCTTCTAATAGAGAAACGCCTCAATTAATATCATAAAAATTAATCAGAAATTATTTTTCAGTAAGAAAATAACTGTAACACATTTTATATGTCACTTTCCTTAAATATTTCATTAAACGAACAGAAAACATTATTGTGACAGTTATGCTACAGGGTTACACCTGGTAAAGTTACTTAAGTCCGGCAACACTAATAGATGTGCAGTGAGCTGTTGCTATATCTGAGATAAATAAAACCTAAGGAAGCTTACCAAAAAAACTTTTTATTTAAACAGAACCTGTGGTACACAAAAGCATGACTTTGTGCTACAATGACCGCAGCTTGTTGAATTGCAATTAAAATATAAACAAATATACAAATTTAAACATCGAGTAGTAGACCAAAAACTAACAATTAAATACGAAGTTATTAGCTGGCTCAATAACTTATTGGCGTTCAAACTTAAAATATCAAGAGATCGCAAAGTTGAATAACTACAATACTGTAGCTAGTAAAACTGTAGCCAGAAACATTCTCTCTGGAGATCCAAAAATCATCAGTTTAAATACCCACAGCTAATTTGCTTTCTGGTGAGGAATACAGAAAGGAGAAGGTGTAGTAAAAATTGTCATAATTACTAGTTAATCTAACATAACAACTTTACAATGTCAATAGTTTATAAAGATCTGGATACATTTCAAATTATTCATCACAATATTAGAATTACAATACGTAAGTTTTAGAGCTATTTTCAGAGTTATAAGAATAAGAGCAAAATCAATTAAAAGTACGCCTCTGTTAAGTGCATGAGTAAGCGGGTTTCTGTGATTTTATGATTTCCTTAAGTTACCTTACGCTTTAAAATTATTAAAAAATAAAAAAAAAGAAACTCACTCATTCAATTGATTTTAGAAGCTGACGCAGTTTTCGAATGAATTCCGCTAAAATCTTTATTTTATGGCTTAAACAATATGTTTGTGACCTCCTCTGCATTCAGTAAAGTATAACCACTATCATATTCGAATTATTATTGCTATTTAGTTCAGTTGTTATTTAGTTGAAACATCCTAGCATTTTCTAACATTTTTATCAAAACGAAATTTGTAAGCTTACATATGTTCTTATTTTCAGAAGATTACTGTTTATATAAAAAGTTAAGAAATGAACCAACGAAAAATATATGAAAACTAAACTGGAAACCTACTCCACAGTTTATTATCGAAATGATATAAACAAAAAGAAGAAAATTTCACTGCATGGTCTATTTTAAGGGCAACGTCCTTCTTCGAAACTTAATATTCGAAACTCGATTTATATTTAAATTTTGCTCAATTTTAAAGATTAAATGAACGAGTTTTTATGCGATTATGGTAAGCTTATTTTAATATACAGTATTTTGTCCACGTTTTAATTCTTCATTCGATTTAAATGAATCCTAATTTGATAATTTTTTTAAATAAAAAAACATATTTTTCATTGCAAATCCAGTTAAATTTCATTTAAACTCTTAAAAGTCATGGGAATCTCTTAGCTGTTTTAACTTTAAGTTCATCTCTGATTATCATATGCTTGTATAATCATCAACTATTGTATCGAAATTTCATTTGAATGGTATACTTATTTCACTGTATTTTCTTATTTTTATAGGCTTATATGTCATGGGTTAAAGAACACGGGAACGAGAAAACGTTGCCAGGATTGAACTTTACACCGAATCAGTTGTTCTGGATAAGAGCAGCAAACGTAAGTTAAATGTGTCATTGCCCCACTGTTTATCAATAGGTTACTTGTTACTAATATATTTTGAACGAAATATTAGCTGAAAATATTTTGATGTATGCATAAACGTTCAAAAAATAACAATTTTGTTCTTGAAACAGAAAACTCTTATGTGATCTTCTAACCATAAAATCCACTTTCCAAACCGTGGATTACGTCGCATGATAAACTTTGAACACTAAACTCATGAATTTTGTTCTTTCTTCCCATATTACTTAGCTCATGATGTATACGGCATGCATGTACAATGAAACTTTATTATTCGAATTTCAGATAGCTGAAAATTTGTTCCATATATGTAATCTTTAGATATCGATATTTTTACTTTATATTTATTATATTATATTACATGTTTCAAATATTGATTTAAAGCAGTTATAAAGAAAATGCAGCAATATTATATTTCCCTCGTGCAATTATAGTGCAATCATCTTATTACGCAGCAATATCATAATTCCGTCGTGCTTTCATGAAATATAAAGCGAAAACAAGTATCACACAGTGTTAAAACTATGTCTAATAATTAATTTTGTTATCTCAAAACAGTCTTTTTCTGATTTCTAATATCTTTAATAACCACTAGATAGCAACACAATTTAAAATGCATTTTCATCATGGGGTAGCCGTGCAAATTATTCTCAGTTATTATTAGTATCTGTACGTATTAACGTTGGGCGGAGGTGCTATTACAAGTCAGCTCTTAATGAGCTCTGAATCTGCCTTTGCATGACTTTGAAGCCACTGATTAGGATAAAATTATCTGTCAATTATCAAAGCAATCAACATAACTTCTAAAGCAATTGCTTCTCCTTAAATCATGCGAGGACAATAACTTGATGTTGAAGAACGTATCGTCAGAGAAATAGACGATTACTCTGATGCAATCCTTGTTGATATTTGATGCGACTCTAGAAGATGAAGGGTAAGGGTGGAATTTTTTATAGAATTTTTTATAGTCTAGAATCCCCTGTCCCACTAAAGATTCATTTTAGCACTATAGCGAACACCTAAACAAAACCTTAACATACACTCACGTTTGTGAAAATTGCAACACCAAGAAGGAATCGTCATAATTGAATGCAATTTAATACACAGTTGAGTGGTAGTGGTACAAATAAATGATTAAATGTTCAAAGCAAACAAACAAGAACAAGAGATCAGAATCAGTATTTTGTGTGGCCACCACGCGCCGCAATAAGTGCTGCTACACGACGTGGCATGGAGTCAAACAAAGTTTGAATGTCTGACTGAGGAAGAGCATTCCATATCGTTTGTACGCGTACCCAAAGTTCGTCTGCAGACGCAACAGGACGAGGATCACGAGCAAGACGCCGACCAATGACATCCCACACATGTTCAATTGGCGACATATCCGGGGAACACGCAGGCCAAGGAAGAAGCTGTACCTGCTGCGCTGCAAAGAAGGATTTAACAATCCGAGCAGTATGAGGGCGGGCATTGTCCTGTTGAAATACAGCGCCTGGCAAGCTTTGAAGGAAGGGAACAGCTTCGGGCTGTAGAACTTCACGGATATACCGGTTGCTGTTCAGATTGCCCACAATTCGTAGCAATTGAGATCGTCTATGATATGCTATGGCGCCCCAGACCATAACTCCGGGTGTTCGTCCACTGTGGCGTTCGATAATGCACTCCGGAAGGTGGCGTTCACCGGCATAGCGTCTGACACGAATGCGGCCATCATGGTACCACAAATTAAAGCGGGATTCGTCAGAAAACACGACATGCTGCCAATCAGCACGCCAGTCTCTATGCTGATTGGCCCATTGTAGCCGCAGGCGGCGATGGTCGTGCGTTAGGGGGATCCTGTATAAAGGAGTCCGTGCGCGCAGTCCACACTGCAGCAGACGTCTACGAATTGATGAAGCACACAATGAAACACCTGTAGCTATTGACCACAGTGCTGCCAATTGTCTAGAGGAAGCTGTACGGTCCGTCCGCGCCATGCGGACCAGGTGTCTATCATCGCGAGCTGACGTCACATTTCGGGGTCCACTCCCGGATTTCCGAGTTGTCCGACACTCGTCCGTCCACTGCTTCCAAACGCCCATCACTGTGCTGCTCAGCATAGGGCGCTGCTCAGCATACGCATGCGCTACGGATTTGCAATTCTAATCATTTGCATATCATGCGCTACTTTGCATTTCCTGAAAATTTCAGCTCACTCGCGTAAGTCCTTCATGGTGTTGCAATTTTCACAAACGTGAGTGTATGTGTCTTTGATCCCTCGATCCAACTAAAAAACCTGCTAATTTATAAATGGCTTTCTACCTCGCCCGAGATCGTAATGCAAAATAAATTTAGCCCTCTTAATAACAGTAATATCCTACCCGACCAGCCAACTATTGATAACCTTTCAGTTACTGCAATGACCTGGCCATTAAAAGCTCCAGTGCTATGTATAATGGTTAAAAAACTCAAAACATACCACCTTCATGGAATTACCAAACATATCTCACAAAATGCTAAAGCCGCATTTGCAAAACTACATGAGCATAGATCCTGCTCTCAATATATGAAGATCGAAGAAAACTTCTAAAAGTATTCCATTCTCAAAACTGAATACTACGTCATTACACACAAACTCAAAAGGCCAATTAAAGTAGTAACTAGAAGCTTATAGATCGATGACCCCAAAATTAAATTATAACAGCCGTTTCTTGTTCATACAATTACACACCTTACTCATGTTAGAATAAAAGAAGCCCTACAGCTCTTTTAACTGTTAGTGATCCCCTAACGAAAAAATTGAATCAATTTACTACGATACCTATTTAATTTATTTCATAGTGAAAAAAAAAGAAAATGTATAGCAAAACATGTCGTACCACTGTGTCATAACTATCAAAAATTCAATAATTGACCTGAAAATTGTTACTTCGTACTATTAAGTATGCTGAAGATCATAAATCTGTTTTATGACCCCTATACAGTATGTATTTCTCCCGCATTCTTTGCATGCCTTCGGGGTGTAGTGGTCAGCACGCTCGACGCGTAACCGAGAGGTCCGTGGTTCGATTGCCGGCGAAGGAATTGCTTATTTTTCATTCTTCTGCTTTCAAAAATATCCTACTGACTCTACAACAGTAAAAACTGAAAACCCCAAGGGTACAAACTGCCTACGCCGTCACCCACATTCCTTTCGTGGATGCCCAAAAGTCCTCTAAAATACATTCTACCGTAGAAATTTAAATAATAAATTAAATGTTAGTCCATCTGGCCACTAACCTCTTGGAATACCAACTTCACCGTCCGAAAAGACTATAAAAATGAAAGCAAATTCTTTGAGGTAATTACTACTGACTCTCAAAACAGTAATAAAATGTACCCTTGAACTGTCTTACCTAGAGACATTAAAATCAATCTGAACTCTTAACTATAATAACTCATGCTTTGTAGAACTCCTACAAACCTTGCGAGTAATACAAAATATTTTTCTAGGAAAAACTCCCCAAAGTATTGAATATTTTAAAATCTATCTTACATGAAATCCTCTCCGCAAAGAGCGGCTTAGCGCAGTTGAATTTTTTCTATGAACAACTTAGAGTGCAACTTCGGGTTTCGCTATTGCAGCTAAATTTAAAATTAATAAACTTACACCCTCTGCAAAATTAATAAATCAACTTGTCTATCTCTCTAAAAATTAGTTACATTCATTGCTATTTAATGTTTTAATTCAAAATTCAATTAGAATTATTTACACCTTCCTTTACTGCTGGCTATCCTCCTAAATTTTTACCATTATCTGAAAAGAGTCAACTAGTCCTTCCCCCAAACAATTGCTAGTCTTAAAAATTTACAGAGCTCCACCAGTCATCTTGTCGCTCCTATTAACGTTTCCTCTGCTCCTGACTCTTAATTGAAATTGCTGTCTTCATCACTCATGTCATCTTTTCCGTTCGAAAATCATTCATATGTTACACTGGGCCCACTTACACCCGAAACTGAACATTCGTTCATTCAACGGCTGTAGCATCTGTAACGAACTTGCATTAAATATGTGGTATGAGAAAACCTGCTTCATGGAGTATTTCGTTTTTTTCAGGTATGGTGTGAAAAAATAAACAAACAACATCTCGAGTGGGTTATTAAAAATTGGAAACATCCTACGAAAAAGTTCAGGTAAGGGAAATCTGAGCATTTTTAAATGGTTTATATTACCGCAAATGAGTAATATATTCTTGCGTGCATACGGGTTCGTAATAGATTGAATGCACAAGATATAAGTACATATAAGGTAATATATAAGTACAAGATATAAGTACAAGTGTTTACAACATCATACAGTATAATTGGTAGTTATACTTCAAACTACTAAAAAAACTTTAAATCCAACGCAATACAATAGAAAGCTAATCCGATCTCACGCTGAACACGCGACAATAAAAACAGCAGCTAACTAAACAACTGAAATGAGATAGATGATCTCTCTCTAGCTATTTATAGATTTCAACCGCTCGCGAGAAATTTCTAGTACTTTCTGCTTCTTGAGATTTGTGAAAACCAATAAGAAGATGGAATTACGATTACAGCTAACATAGTGGTCAATTACATTTATTCAATTTCGATAAAAATTACGGAGTTATACATTTACTCAATGTTTTAAAGGCACGTGCTCCTGTATTCTTATTTTTCCGGCATAGCTTTCTCTTAAAATTTGCCTCGCTGTGTATTGCACGGGGAAATAGAATAATTTTAATTATAATTCTGCTAAAACTACTTATTTAAATACAAAATAGCTCCTAGCATGATCATATTACAGTTTGCATCATAGTAACAAATTAATAGCTCCTTGCATCCGATGAATAGTTTACCAAAAAAAGAAAACAAATGAAGGTACTTTTCCGTCATATACCCGCCACGTATTTTCGCAGCATAATTTTAATAATAAGTATACATGTGTTTAATTATTCTTGTTCACATATACACACTCGCATCCACATATAGTCCCTAGATTTTGCTATTGTTGAGTCCCGATTTGTGTTTGGATTCTCTTTGACATAATCCAAAACGCGTAGGAGAAGCATAATGGAAAAGTAATAAAAATAAATTGTACATTATTCATAATCTGAAGTTACATTCTGCATAAAAGGACTGAAAATGCGTCTTCTTTTTCAGAATGAATGGACCAATGTCTAATCTACCGGAGTTTTCCAGCGATTTCCAATGCTTACCAGGTATGCCGATGAGTCGAAAAACCAAGTGTGAAGTTTGGTAGAATGATATACTCAAAAAATTCAAAATTTAGAAAAAGTTTTTGGATTTCTTAATGTTATCGTTTAATGTTTTCTGCGGCTTGTTCATGATGTTACATGCTTTCTTTAAATAAAATTTTAAACCTCCATTCTTGTGCTTTTCTGTGCATTTTATTTTTAATCTAACCACAGTTTGAACCAATATAAAGCACTTCAACCTGCAATCGCAAATACGATGCCATTAATTTAAAAAACTTGGAAATACTTTAATTACTTTCGATATGAACCACAATGAATTTCAAAATTGCTGTTATATTTTAAATTAGGTTTGTTTACCGTAATAACGACCCAAATATAACAGAAATTGTTTAATTCACTTGATATTACTTATCGAATGTAACTCAAGAAAATTATTCAAATATCAGTATTTTAGATTTACTTGAGTAAGCGTATGTCAGTGTTACTCTATGTATCACCCTACTGATGGTTGACGCAGAGAATTCTTTGAGGCCACTGGTTAGATCTGTACCTAGGCAGCCTCGGCCACGGGCTTATAAAATCATTGAGCTTGGCGATTCCCCGTGACCTGTGTGTGTTCGCTGGTAAAACCGTCTCCGTTCATTCACGTGGCCACAGGGTGAGGTTTTTGTAAGCCCCGTGTCAGGCCCGGTGTAAATGTGTAGTAGGTATTAATATCAGCGTATCTGTAAATATCGTGTATCTGCTCCAGTTTTGTGCGTTTGTAAGTGCTGTACTGCAAGTACCGCATCGGTGTATTGCAAGTTCTTTAATAACATATTCTATATATTAGTATTTTATAAACGTCTGTAAGTAAATCGAATGTATGTAATGCACAAACACTTGCCTCTGTAACGTGCATTATTCCCATAATTAGATATCAAAGGCATGTCTCCCAAATCAGTATGTGCTGTTTATGTGTGTTATTGTGTTAGTGTTAAGTATTAATGTACTCTTAATTATTATTGTTTTTTTGCTAGTGTATGTCTACCTGCACTTTCTTAACGTTCTCCTCTCTCCTCTACTCCTCCTCACTTTCCTTACTCTCAAAGTTTTCTCCTCTTTTCTCTTCCCTTTCTCAATTCCCTTCTTCTCCTTCTCTCTCTACGTTTCTCTCCTATGTTTGCTTATGTTTATATCTATTTATGTACAGTCACAACGTTACGTAATTCTATCACCTATATAAAGCTGAAACCGCCCTTGTACAACACTGTAACCTCTATGTTTTATTTCTTAATAAACTCCCGGTACAGCCTCCTGAGGCTCCAGGGAGTTGTAGCTTCTAGGTAGGCGAGGGACACATGCCTGCTTGCCTATATTAGACACCAGGCACCCCGTTTTTTGTCACCTGTCACCTGTCAGACTCGGTGCAAGGGCTTCGAGCATTCCGCATAGTACTCGCAGGGAGCATTTTCAACGGCCAGTCAAATCTCCAGGCGTGCACTTCCTCGCCACGGTGAAACCTGAGAACCGGGTTGTGGTGACCCCTCCGGCCCAGGAGGTATCCGTGGTTGTAGAGAAAATTTTAAAATCTGCCACTTCGGATTAGGAGCACAGACTGGTAGCATGATTAGCGTACATTAACCCTCTCAAGGAACTTCGACTGGCGACCCGGCCTCTTGCCTAATTTGGAGGTATCTCGGTTGGGACCAGTTCGTGTAGTGTCTTATTACGAAGCACGTATACAAATATTATTATTATTATTAGTGCACTATCTAAGGCAAGTGTAATGGACTTTTACAGTTTCTTCATACATGAAAGCAAACTAGCAGAAAGGTGTAAAATTAATTTAAACACGGCAGAGGATATCCATGAAACTAAATGACGCTACGAATTCTAACAGTCAGGGTTCTGATGATAAGATTTCACTTTGGAGACACAAGTTTTTGTAAAATTTTGTAAGGAAAGATATGCATGTGTCTAAGAAATATTAGGTATGTCAATATGTGTGTCTAAGAAATTTTAGGACTGAATTTTGTAACTATCTCTAAAATTGGCATGATAAAACTAATTGCAATATAACGAATATATCTGAACTTGCTTCCATTATAATATCGTCCACTTGAGGAAAAAATTTTAAATGGAATTCTCATTTGATTTATTCAATGGATACCAAATACTTTAATTTCAATAACTGAACAGAGAGTATCGAAAAATCTCCTTTACAAAGTAGCTCATTTAAAAATGATAAAATAAAATAATTTTTTTTAACAATACTACTTATTCGTTACATTTGAGAAACTGCGGACTAATTCCCTTTCCGAAGTCCTCCACAATAGCATCCCTTCCCTTAAGTACAACACCCACTAGCGGTAGAGTTTCGTGGTTTCCCTATGTGTAACACGTATACGAGTCAGTTTACTTTAGAACGTCCTCCACGAAGGCATCCCTTCGTTTAGGCAGATAACCTTGCGTACTTTGCCGTAATCAAGTAAACCAAATCAAACCAAACTTTAGGTAAATGCATTTATATGTTGCGTCCTATTCGATTAAACAAGCAACTTTCAATCTTGTAAAATGAAATCTCACTTTAAATTGCATTTCTTTTCAGAAACTCGTACGATGTGATGAAATAGTATTCCAAGCGTGGAAGTGATGTGCTGAGAAATATATAAAGCTTTAAATGAAAATCCGTGAATAAGGTTAACAGTAATAAAGACGTTTCTTTCAGATTTCGGTATTTTATGATTTCAGATCTTAAATTCCATCATAAATAGTCCGCATTCTGCCTGACTATTTAAGATTCTATAAAATATTTGCATAAAAAATTAATCTATACTTTTTCAAGTGATGCCACATATCACGAAATTATTTAATGTTACCATTGTTCTCATCGTCTGGGAGGAATGTTGATCAAACCTAAACTTAACAAATGTTTGGTTACCATGAAAATTGTCCGAAAAATATCTTACTGATATTAACAGAAATAACATTAGAGATTATTCATGTGTAAAGTACCTAAATAAGAAATACGTAAGGTTTAAACCTACAAGAATAAAAATGAAATGAATAATAAAACATATATCATATGAAGAAATTATCTGCTTCTCTACCATGCACTTTTATGGTGTATTTGGAAATTAGTCCAGTTAAATATTGGGAGATCCGTAGTTCGAATCTCCGTGAGGGCATTGCTGCTTTTCGTGTTTGTTGCTCCGAAATATACACTCATGTCCAAAATTATGTTTATATGCATAAATTCACGGATTTCTCAGAGACTAATAATTTAATGAATTTTCGTGGAATCATACATAACATGATGACACATAAATGCAAAAGAAAAAGTTGAAGATCACCTCATATGATATAAAATTGTAGCATGAAACAATAAAAATGGTAATAAAGTGTGACAAAGAGAGTTAAGAAAAAAAGGAATGATTCAGAAAAAGAATTAAGTCTTACGAATTTAATATGGAATATGATCTCCCCTGACTTGTACACACATATCACAACGTGTTTTAAGGCTGGAAATAACGTTGTTAACCACAGTTTGGGGAATTAATCTCCACTCTTCCAGCAATGCCGTCTTCAGAGCATTTACATCTCTAGGAGGAGGATGTATACGTGCAATTGCTCTTCCAAGGTAGTCCCATAAGTTCTCTATCGGGTTAAGGTCAGGAGAGTTTGGTGGCCAAGGTATTCGCTTAATGTCTTCACTTTCAAGGAATTCATCAACGAGGTTTGCTCGATGTGGACGGGCATTATCATCCATAAATAAAAAGTCAGGTCCATATGCACCCCTGAAAAGTCTTACATAAGGATCTAAGACCTCATCCCGATATATCTGGCCTGTCACAGATCCGCTGCTGAACACGTGTAGGGGCGTACGTCCATCGATCATTATTCCACCCCATACCATCACACCTCCACTACCGAAACGGTCACGTTCCACAATGTTCGAGGGATCATTTCGTGTTCCTGACTCCCTCCAGATGTAAACACGTTTAGAATCACCAGTTAAACTAAACCGCGACTCATCAGTAAAGAGAACATGGGACCATTGATGTTCAGTCCAGTTTTGATGTTCTTTACACCAATTAAAGCGATCCCTCTTTTTCTGTGAAGACAGTAAAACACATACCCTTGGCTTTCTGGCATAAAGGCCTTTTTCATTAAGCCTTCTGTATATTGTTTGCCGTGATGCAACAGTTCCAGTGGCGGCTGCAAGCTCTGAACTTAACTGGCGAGCAGTAGCCTTTCTGTTACGACGGGCAGTTAATGCCAGATACCGATCTTCAGAAGCAGTTGTCATTCGTTTCCGACCTTGTCCAGGCCTCCTTACAACACTTCCATCATTTTGAAACTGTTTCCATAGCTTAGAGACTGTCTGTCTTGAAATATTCAGACATGTGGCTGTTTCCATGATTGACTGCCCTGCTTCTAAACGGCCGATAATTCGCCACTTTACAGATTCTTCCAAATGATACTTCAAAGCCATAACAAACCGCTTTGAGTCCCTACACACTGAAATCAAACGCTATGTTGCAGAAATTCACTCAAACATTCAGTTTGCGCAAAGCGTTTGATTCACCCTTGGATGATGTAACGCCTAGATTTGCATATCACAAACCGTTTGATTACTTTTGATTGGATAATGCTAATTAGGCTTGGTTTTCACACATTCCCTGCAAATACGGATCACATTGATTCGATATTTCATTGAATATCATCATTTTGGGGTATGTAAGGATAATTTTGGACATGAGTGTATTTGCAGACCTCTACAAGTGGTATCCATGATAAAATGTGTTCGACAATAATTCGTAAACACCAGGATACGTCGACTCCCTCCTTCTTAGTATAAGCGGCATAAAGATGGGGATGTGCTACCTTTCCTCTACGTATAAACTTGAAGGAAAGTGTGAGTCCCCTTCCTCCTTTTCCACTACCACCTCTCTGAGTGAATGTAAAGAATTTTCTCCTTCCTTAACGCAGACCTTCGTGTTGTAATTAGAAGCAAATCCAGCCAGTTATTGGGAGGTCTAAATCCGAAAATCAATAATGCCTGAAAATAAGGGCATTATTGATTTTTCATATTTACTGCTCTGAAATGAGTCTACAAATAAAGTTCAAAACATGTTATAGAGTATGACTTTTATAATAACTTCAGTTATTATTATTGATATGCGATGCTTTTGTACACATACTTGTAGTTTACATCAGCGTTTCTCAACCTTTCATTATTTGCGGCCCAGTTTTGAAGCATAATTTTCATCCTCCCCGCATACAATAAAATATATACAACAACAATAAATATTGAGTATTTTGATTTCTGTTTTTAAATTATTTTTAACTAACTGCCAAAACAAGAGTAAAAGCGAGCCAACGTTGGCGAGAAACCACATCTGGCATTTTGCCAAGCGGGCGGTGAACAGAAGAAGCGAAAGGAAGTGGGGAAAATTTAAATATTATATTTAAAATGAAAGCCAAACAGGGAAATAACGTTAAAAGAATATCAAAATACAAAAATTCCTTAATGAAAGTTAACCTAGACGGGGTGAGCTAAATTTAGAAACTGGGAATGCTTTTTTTATAATAAAAAAATAAAACAGAAACAGGACTAAAGGAAAGAGAAAAGTACTAATATGGTTTGTGAAAGCCGTTTCGAGCATACGCAAAGTAAATGTTTTCTCATAGGAAGAAGGAAAATCTTCGATAACGCAAGTTTCAGTTCTCATTTCAGTCGATCACTATCGGTTCTATCGTATGTTGTACAAGTTTTCGTGTTAATTGTAGTTCACCCTATTAAATATTCACGGCAGCAGACTTATGCAGACTCACGGATAATTTTTTAAGCGGACGTAAGCGAGCATTAGACAATAGTCAAGCATCAACAAGTATACAGACGAGCGTGGTTCTGAAAATAAAATCAAGAATACTTAAATTTGGGGATTACCAGTACTGAAGTAAATGAAGAAGAATGGCCCCTGTGTATCATTTGCTCAAAAATGTTGGCCACAGACAGCATGAAACCTAATAAACTTAAATGACATTTGGAAACCCTTCATAAAGAGTACGTCAAGAAATCCAGATAATTCTTCGAATTAAAATTAAAATCATATAAAAAGCAAAAATTATTTTTTAAAAAAACTTCGTTTGTGAATAAAAAAGCTTTAATTGCATCCTACAAAATTTCATATAAAATAGCCACCTTCACACCGTTGGTCAAGAGCTTATTTTGCCAGCAGCAATTGACATTGTAGAACCTATGTTTGGGGTTAATTTTTCAAAACAATTGCATTCCATTTCTCTTTCAAATACTACTGTTGCTCATCGAACTGGTGATATAGCTGAAGACGCACACTGTCAGCTCTTCTCGAAGTTGCTTGACAAATTGTTTTCAATACAGCTTGATGAAACAACAAGATAGTAATAAAGACGCTCATTTCATTGCCTATGTTCGATTTTGTGGTAATATGTCAGTAGCAGAAGAACTACTTTTCTGCAAACCAATAGAACTCAAAACAACAGCGCTCTCATTATTTGCTATTTTAAATGATTTTAGGAACGAGACAAACATAGAATGGAAACATTGCGTCGGAATATGCGCCGATGGTGCTCATTCAATGTCCGAAAGATTCCAAAGTATATAAGCACTTATAAAACAAAAATCGCCTCAGTGCGTCTGGATACATTGCATGGTCTACAGAGAAGCTTTGGCTTCCAAAGAAACGAGTTCTAGTCTGAATATTGTGTTAACTACGGTTGTAACCGTAGTAAATTATATCAAAATGAGACCCCTGAAATTAAGAACCTTTTTCGCACTTTGTAAAGACATGGGTGCAATACATTCAGCGTTACTATTTTATTGTGAGGCAAGATGGTTATCACGTCGAAAATACTTGCAATGTGTTTATGAATTAAGAGAAATCGCTATTTTCCTAGAAGAAGAAAACAGACCGGAAGCCGAGAATTTTCGCGATGATTTATTTGTGATGAAATTGAGCTACTTGGTCGACGTATTGGAGAAATTAAATAACTTGAATCTTCAACTCCAAAGAACAAGTACACATATATTAGATACGAGTGATAAATTTAATCCTTTTTGTAGAAAATTGGAATTGTGGAACAGAAATTTAAAGCAGAAAAACCTAACAGTGTTTGCAAATGTGAACGATTGTACTAAAATTTACAAAGCTGAAGAAGAACATATAAAAGTCGTTTTTTAACCATTGAAATTCATTTAGCCATGCTGCAAAGAACTTTAAAAGGTATTTTCTTGCTGACGACAAACTGATAGCAAGTTACGAGTGGATTAGAGATTCATTTGATTAGACTCCCGAAGGACTCTCAATTGATGAGGAATTAAAATTCATAGACTTCACGACAAGTGGCGAAACCAAAAAACAATTTAGTAATGAATCACCATCTGAATTTTGATCAGGAGTAGAGGATTATTTTTCTGCACTAAAAACAAGGGCATTTCGCATTCTATTACCTTTTTCAATATCCTACCTTTGTGAAACTGGATTTTCTGCTGTGGCTTCTATGAAGACAAAATATAGATCTCGGCTATATATGGAAACAGAACTGAGAGTGGCTATTTCTAATATTAAGCCTTCCTTCGAAAACCTTTGCTCTGCAAGACAGGCCCAAAGAAGTCACTAATAATTATAAATTTGTTTTTAATTTGGTATGTTTTGATTAAGTAAGTTTGATTTAGAAGTTTTTTTACTTTAATAAGTTAATTATTAAATATGTCGAAATGTATTTTGTTTTCTATGTGTATGTGTGCTTTCCTTTCAGTCAGTTAATCAATTTTTAAATAATATTTTCTGTTGGATATTCTCGCCCCCCCCCCCGTTTCTAGTGTGCTCGCGCGCCCCACAGGATGCGAATCACTGGTTTACATAATATAGATTAAATAAATAAATACATTAAATAAATAAAAATTTATATTTTTTTTTGCTTTATAGAAAGAGTGCGTGATGGACGTCTGATCTGTTTGAGATGGTCAAATATATTGGAAAACTGAATTTTTTGTTTCTTCGTTGCTGTTATTGTCAGTAAAATTGAACTGAAAATTTTGAATATACCACTTACAAACATCTCTGACATTAATTATGCTCTTCCTTGAGATGTCACTGTTTTGTAATATTTTTAGGATGAGTAACACATCCTTAGACATTTTCAGATTATATGCATGATCCATACTTCACAGATACTGCTATGCATCATCCCCCATATATCTACTAAATTACTGAATCATACAGATCTGAGCATCGCAATATTTGGATGATTCTGGAGAATCCGTGCTTTATAGTTCCCCTTCCAAACATTAGATTATAATCGAATCTCTGCAAACGGTGGAACGGAAAATTTTGAAGTACAGCAGCATTTATCGTCTATGATTGAAACAACATTAAGTATGGCAGAAATTCGTGTCCAACCACACTTTTAAAGCATTCACCGTCGATGCATATTCAGTTACATAAACTGAAAATCTTAACTATAGGTACATTTTTATGCCCTTTCATAGTAACTAGCTCATATTATGCAGTATTGTCATTTTCAATTATTTCGTTGTGTTTTAAACCCAGGCTTAATATTTTTCATAGCTTTCCTCAAGTAGCCTGTAAACTGTTTAATTAAATCAACTCACCTTCATTAAAGACGGAATATTTAGGTTCCTCAAAATTCAGTTTGAAAGAAAATCGGTTTCATGTCAGCTGTCCTTTGGATCCTAGATAATTATACTTTTGCTATTTATAATATTTTACTTGTTTACTGTTGAAAACAGAATTGCAATATTTATTATAATGCAATTTGAACTATTCTGTAACTGTTAAGATAATTCATGATTGTTGCAAAGAGCTATCACCTTTCACTAGTATTTTCATCTTATACTTTTTCACAGTTGTGGTGACGGGGTTGAGGGAAGCTGAAGTAAAGCGTTATTTTGACTTGATGTGGTTAACTATGTGGACAAAACCGTAAGAAGGAAACCTTTGTTTCATTATTATGTGGATAGCTAAGTTTTTTTAAGAGAATCAGAAATTTATCGATCAAATATATTAGCTTTGACAGTTATTAAATAGAATGTGTTTCACTTATCTCTAAAATTTCAAAAATGCTTCGAAATTTCATATTTTAGATATTCTGCTCGAGTTTGAGCAATAATAATGTCTTGAAGGTTTTTCACATCCTGATTTTAATACTCCTGGCTATGATTATTCCATGAATTCAGTTACCGATATTTCTTAAAATATTGGCTATTTCTAAGACACTGATACCTCAGGCTCATTGCATATTTAAACTTGATGTTCAGCAAAGTTGAATGGATGATTTGTCTCTGAAAACTGGAATGTGTCTCGCGACTGACGGTTAGTATTTTCCTGTGGATGCTCATTTTGAAGAAACTCATTTAACGTAGGAGAAATAGAAATTCTTTTAAAATATAAAACGATTTTCCTTAATACAGAATAAATTACATAATGATAATTCTTAAAACTGCCAGACGTTTGAAAAAGAAGATTTATGAATGTTTTATATTTTAAACATAAATGGGTATTATGTATTAAAACCATACTGAAACATAAGTAATCAGTACTTTATTTTAATATTTGCCTGGTAATATAATTTTTGTCATTTGTATATTTCGCACATCGCCTTATGTATAGTAATAGTTCATTTGATCCTTTAGCTTTCTACACTGCCCATTTTTAATTATTAGTGACACATGTTTTGTTTTCTAAGTTAAGCATACTTGCCGGAGCACATTAATCCATTTTAATTTAACTCAAATCAAGCGTACTGTCATTTTATGATCCTTTAATTTTAATCTGATCCTTCACATTTTAAATCATGTTTGTGATATCAGTACTAAAATTAAGCAGAGAGCATATTTTTCAGCTTTTTGTGTAATAAAATTAGAGAGAGAATAAAATATATAGTCTAATATAAAATTAGAGTTTTTCTTTTCTATTAAAGTTCAAGTAAGATATAAATTTTAGTGACGACAGAAACCAGAATAAGAAGAAAAATGTAATGCGGACAAATAGGGTGTTTCGAGACTAATAGCACTCAGGTGCTAAAATTTAAAAACAAATATTATATCTGAAAGGGTTTTGATTTTAAAGATCGCCCAAGAGGACTTTTTTAATGTTTAGTATGGTTTATCAGTAGAGATTACCAATAGAGACGGTTCAGGAGGCACAGCGAAACATTTTATAGGATAAGTAGTAAATATGTATTTATACTAACATGAGAGCGTTATGTACCCTCTGTGCATTTAAAAAGAGAAAAATACAACTACGATATGTTAATAATTGTAGTGCACCAGTGGAAAGATTTTTGTTTTTTAAAGATGTTAGTGGTGATCGTTCAGCGGAAGCTTCGTGTAATGTTGTGCAAGAAACGATTTTGAGTTGGGGGTGTGAGAATAAACTGATTGCTCAAACGTACGATGGGGCGGCAGTCATGGCAGGAGCGTTGAATGGGACGCAGAAAAAGTAAAAGACATTTTCCCAGAAGCTATGTTTGTGAATTGTTTCGCACATGTACTTAATTTAGTTCTGTCGCAATCTGTATTGTTTATAAAAGATTGTAAATTATCTTTTGCAACAACTTCTGACCTAGTCTCATTTTTTTCGGTGTCTACAAAAAGAAATCATGTTTTAAATGAAATTATTATAAGAAAATTTCCAAAATTAGCTACAACACGTTGGAATTATTCATCTCGTTTGGTAAATACCATAAAAAGTGAAAGGCAAGGCCTATCTGATTTATTTGAAAATATTATTGAGAATCCAGAAGGCTGGGATAACGATAAAATTAATATTGCAAAGATTTATCACATGTTTTCGAAGAATTTAACGGTTATTCTCTCCTAAATATTTTTGCCAAAGTGTTTAGTTATAATACTGATGCTATATTTGATATTTTACAAAAAACTAACTTAGATTTAGCATATTTTAGTCAAAACGTAGAGGAAGTAAAAGATGCAATTCAAAATATGCGAACTTCTGTTGCATTTGATGAAGTTTATGAAAAGACTATTTCTGTAGTGGGTCTCCCAAATTTAAAAAAAGTCTTGTAAATTTACAAAACTCAAGTGTATACCAAGAGAAACATTTTAAAAATTTATATTATGAAATAATGGACACTATTTATTGTCAGTCAGATGTCCGTTTTAAAAAATTATATTCTCTCAAATTTTTTGAACTATTGAATTTCAGGTTTTTTAAGAAATATCAAAGTAAATTTCCGGATGAATGCCTTAATTCGTTAAAGAACACTTATGCAAAACATTTCGATTTTGTAAAGCTAACCAATGAATTATGCGTTCTTTATCGTAGTGAGTCATACCACGAAATGAATTTATCGAAACTTATTCAGCATATAATGCTGAATGATTTGACAGATGCCCTAAGCGAGGTAAATAAATTGGCACATTTAATTTGTACAATTCCATTTTCAACTGCTTCGGTGGAGAGATCGTTTTCAGCATTGAAAAGAGTAAAAAATTATGCACGCAATACAATGAGCCAGGATAGATTAAGCAATTTATCTCTAATAACAATAGAAAAAGAAATGTTACACTTATTACAGTCAAAACCAGAGTTTTATGATTATGTAATTGATGATTTTATTAGTAATACGGATAGACGTATGGATTTTGTGTACAGATGAATAATAAAAAGTTAAAGAAGTGTTTAATGTACATTTTTATAGTTTTATTATTATTATTCTTGTTGTTCTCTGCACACCCTGCATGAAACCTACCGCACGCCACTGATAACCATATATTTGCTAGAAGTAAATATGATGTTGGTTGTATTAATGGAACCCCCTAGAGTTATTTTAACTTCTGAATTACCAATAGCCTATAGACCGTATCGAGCATCTCCTAAAGATAATAATGAAATTAAACAAATAGATGGGTTCTTAAAGAGCTGGTATAATTAAACCTCTTATAGTAGTTCTTATGCTGCTCCTGTAACTTTAGCCTGTGAGAGAGAGGAACAGTCAAAGTCTAGATTATGTATTGATTTTCGAAAACTTAATCAAATTGCCAAAACAGATTCTGAATATATCTCTAGAATAGATGCTGTTTTAGATCAGTTAACGAATGCCAAAATTTTCTCTACATTGGATTTAGCATTTGGCTATTTGGAATATAGAATTAAATGAAAAGGATACTGAGAAATTAGCATTTACCACAAATTTTGGACTTTATTATTTTACTAGATTACCTTTTGGTTGGAAGAATTCTTCTACAAATTTTAAACAACTATCAGATTCAATTTTCTTTAAATTATTTTGATGATATTCTAGCATTTTCTCCCAATTTTGATGAACATTTTAACCATCTTAAAATAATATTTGATATATGTGAGAAAGAAAATATAAAATTAAAACAATCTAAATGTAATTTTGCTAAGTAAAAAATAAATTTTCTAGGATATGAAATTCAAGCAGGCAAATTCCAGCCCAGTATTGCAAATATAGAGGTTATTAAGGAATTGCAACCCCCTAAAAATGTTAAAGATTTGCAAAGATTTTTAGGAGGTATAAACATATATCATAAATTTATTCAAAATTATGCAAAAATTAGAACCTCTTTAATGAATTTACTTAAAAAAGGTACCCCCTATAAATGAACTGATGAATGTCAAATAGCTTTTCAAATATTGAAAGATGCATTCTTTCAAGACCTATTTTAAGTTTTTTAATCCTAAATACCCATGTCATGTATTTGTTGATGCATCTAAACAAGCTGTTGGTGCTGTTCTTAAACAGCAACACCCAGATGGTAGTTTATATCCAATTGCTTTTCATTCTAGAAAATTAAAGTCTTATGAACAAAATTATGCAATCACTGAGCTGGAATGTTTAGCTATTACTGATGCAATAGATAAGTTTTATTATTATTTATATAGTAATGATTTTAGTGTACATACTGATCATGCTGCTTTAGTTTGACTTATAAATATTAAACACCCTACTAGTCACTTATTTAGACTGTTTTTAAAACTATCTATGTATGATTTTGATATTACGTACAAGTAAGGTTCCACTAATGTTGAGGCGAACATGCTCTCTAGAAATCCTATTTGTCAAAATTTAAGTTTACAAGTTAATTTATTATCATTAGAAGAAATTAAAGAACATCAAAATTTAGATAATATCTGCAATCGTAAGTATAAGAAAGTGAATGAGGTGTTCACCAATAAAAAACAAGGACTGTATAAAATTGTGATTCCAATGTCTCTTCGTATTAAATTACTTCAAAAAGAGCATCTGCAGTTTGGTCATAACGGTTATAGCCGAAAACATCGCGGCAAAAAATCGCGAATGAAAACGTCGAGAGGAAAATAACGCAAGGCGAAAACGTCGTGGTACGAAACATCGTCGGAGAAAATAAAGCAAAGAGAAAACATCAAAGTTCTAAAACGTCGTGGTACAAAATAGCGTCGTTGAAAATAAAGCGGTTAAAAAACTTCGCAGTTTAAAAACATCGCTGTCTAAAATATCGTGGTAAAAAATAAAGTACCTACAAATCATCGCATGACGATAACATCGCAGTAATACTCCTAACACCCCCTCAAAATTTTGTCTTTTTATTTTTTGTTGGGAGATTAAACTACTCATACCACCCGCGATCCTCTGACCATAGTTCAGCACACACACACACACACACACGCACGCACACACGCGCACACGCACACACAATTGTTGAAAACAAAAATTTTCTTTATTTTTTTTTCCTACATATTTTTGTAACAAAATTTTCTTTTCTTTTCTCTTGTTGTAAGATAATGTTTATTTCTAGTTTCCAGAATTCAAAAAAAGACTAAGTTGATCATTTAAGTTACTTGTCTTCAGTTTAATTTTAATTTTGTAAGAGTTTGTATGTTTACATTTTGATTAATTTAAAAAGAATTGATTTTTTAGGTTTTTTGATATTTTGTACTTAGGCAACCCCCAACCAGCAGCAATTACTCACGCTGATTTGTTGGAGAGGACATGCCAAGTTAATCGTCAAAGTGTATAATTTAATATTGTATCATATTATTATATTTTGCATTCAATTTGTGTTGTATTAAGTATGTGTATCTCCAATAAGAAGGATTTATTTAATTAATTCCAAAATTATATATTATATTTTCTCTGAATATAAAAGTTCATTTCATTGATCTGAGTTTAACTAAATATAAAAATTATATTTTACTGAATGTGAAAATAACTTGAAAATTATATTTTTACTGAATAGGCGTTTTTGCTTTTACCTTATGAAAAACATGTGAACATTTACTTTGAAACACTTTTAGTGAACTTTGAACATTTACCTGGTGAACATTCAAAAAGACATTGGACATTTTGAAGCAAGATGAGAACTTTCATAACCCTACTTTATTAGTTAATATTATTGTTTTATTACTGTCTAAATTAGATGTTTAATTCTAAATTATATCTTTATTTACGAATTATAAGTTTTCTTGTCAAATTATATAATTAAGAATTTTTCGAATTATATGAGAAAAGTCGCGAGTATGATAGGGCATATCTAAAGCCTGTACGCTATGTCCTGGATGTTCAGTGTCTTTTCTCATACTTTTCTTGCTTCACAAATACCAATGCTTTGTTCTCCCGGCCTCTTATTTTGACGGGGGAAGATGTAAAATATAAAAAATACGATGACAAAATTAAAAGGTTTCTTTATTTAAATTATAAATTCCTTGAAAATTGTAGAAGTGTTGTGAACTTTTACATGTTATACATATGTCACGTCTACGCGAGTAATGCTTTTTAATACATAATATGATACTTTACACGTACATAATACAAAACAATCCTATTTTTCAAACGACTGTTATGTTGATTTCTACCAAACTTCACATTTCTCTTCTGGATTCATTCTAGAACCTGGTTTGCACTGAAAATCTTCGGCAAATTGTTCTAAATTTGATACTGGTCCAATAACTCTGAAAAAAAACACATTTTAAATGCATTTATTTAGAATATGATTTCAACTCCTTAATACTGTTTTATCTATAAAGATTCTTTCTATTTTGAGACTAATTCTTTAATGAAAATCTGTGTCAAATATGTTTGCAATGATAAGCAAAGAGTAAAATAGATAATCTCTAATCAAAGTAATAAAACATGTAACTAATTTCATGAAAATATTTGCTCTGTAATCGAAAGAATTCTTATTTTCTTACCTAAATTTTTGGGGTGGGTAGATACCTTTTTCAATAACACTCTTCAGATATTCCGGCTCAACTTTCTCACACCATTTCTGAAAACAATTTAGTATTATATATATAGTATATGTATGTATAATAAAAAATCCGGAAATGGAAAGTAGGATAATTTTTATAAAATATGGGCAGTTTCATAGCAATTATTTTACTTATTTTTTTTAATTTCATTGTTTATATATGCACAGTTTTATAGGAGTTAGATTCATTTTTAATTTCGTTATCTTGTATATAAAAATCAGAGTATACGATACTCTATAATATAAATAAATTTATTTTCCACTGTTACTGAGAATACTGTTTGTGGAAGAGCAAGGTCATGCATTATTTACATTTTATTTCTAAGATTATTAATTTTATAAACTTGCTACTGTAAATTCAACATTGAACCAATGTTGATTTAAATAAACTAACTGTTTGAATTAAAAACTTGAAGAGGTACAAAGTAAAATGTATATCAGTGGATACCACACAAATAACTGAATGGTAAATTTAGCCTTTTATCATGTTTAATTGACAAAATGCTCCATTAAACTGCAGTATTGGAAACTATGGAAACCGTAGGAGCACAACATTCCTTCAGTTTAAAAGTCAGTTTCTCCATTATTACTTTAAAATATGTATTCTCAACTATAGGAAACCACATTCTTTAACTATTGAAAAATGCAAATAATTCGTAAGCGTCTTTTTGATTCCGAAATCATGGGACGGATAACATGCGAGATTTGAAAACATATTAAAAAAAAACCCTAAACACGGGAAAAAATCTGAAAGTTTTCAGATTTTATATTACACTTAAAGGAGCTTTTTTAGCCTTTTGTGTGTTTCCTTTATTTATTAAATATTATGTTAAACCACAAAATTCAGTTCAGGAGCAATATCACAAAATAATTAAAAAAGAGCACATCTTTAGAATTTTCGATACACAGTCTCGTGCTCTGGAGATAATTTTTTTCCCAACAGTGTTGCTATTGCTCGCTTTGAAATCGTCGAGTTTCTCGATCAAAAACTCACAAATGCTTCACAAAATAGGAAATGGATAATAAAACAAATTTCAAATTTGGGCTTCCGGATGCCCATATTCGGGTGGAGACGAACATCATTCAAAATTTGATGGTTCTAGGTACCGTTGTTTTATCACAATGCAAGAAACATACACACATTTACGCAGATTCTTCATTATTTAATTTTTTAAATATAATACAGGGCGATAATATTTGGTGGCAACAATATGAAAAGTGAAACGCCGCAAAATGCCAAAAAGAAAATAATAGGCCTTCTGGGCTAATAAAATACTGAGAATTGTATTTGTAGACCGAAAATTTTATACGGAAAATAAATAAAATGTTTTCAGTTATGCGCGTTTGTATTATTTGGATGTTTCTGTCTAAAACTAAAATTATAACTCATTTACATTAAAATTTTGTTATAAATTTAATAATTTAATTTTGACTTTATTTTTCGACGATAATACTTGCGTATGGCGTGAATGCATCAGTTTATGGTATCTAAATTTCAAAGTTACAATTAGAGCTTTAAATTTAATAGGATTACTATTATTTGATAAGTATTATTATTATTTTTTTTGTTTTACATTAATGTGCTCTTGCAATTAATGAGAAATTATTCTTATCCAAATGGATTGATACGTTGGATGAGCATACATATTTTTAAACAGATTTAAAATATGTCAAATGTTTTATAATTTGCAGGTTAAATTTCATGGATTTTTATGTAACAGAAACGTGATAACCTCCTAATAATGAAACATGATTAAAAAATAACTATCCACTTTTGGATGTTAAAAAATTAGATAATTTAATTTCGTATTCATATTATCATTTGATATCCACTAAAGCACAGTACTTTATGAGATTTTCAGAAGCCGCTGAAAAACATCTAATACATTTAAAGCAGGAAAATTCACAGTTTATTTTGTTTTGATTTACTTCCTTTTTATCTTTAAATAGTTTTAAAACGCATTGAGTGAAGTAATAATTACTATGGCGCCGGAATCATCTGATGTGGAATCTTTTAATTTCGAGAGGTCATTTTTTCTCTTAGAATTACAAGCCACCTGCGCGGTCAATCACCAAAATAATTATTATCAAACACAAAATGTTCATAATTATTTTAATGAGTCCAGCAAATCTCAATTAAATTTCAAAGAAAGTTAAACCACTTAGGTCTTGTCGAAATGCGACCCAGTGGGATGAGTAAGGTAATTTTTTTTATTTCGGCCGCTGGTGAAACAGTTCTTTAAAATCGCTGAGTTTCATTAAATTTAAAAAATAAATATCTTACTTTTTGCCAAGTTGCAGCACATTTCTTTAAAACACTTAAATTTCTGATTAAATTTAAAAGAATCGGAAAATGCTTTTTTTAATTACTCTGTGTAAAATTTTCTCTCCCTCGCAAAACAGTGAACTTACGCAAAAGGAAAGACGGAAGAACTCAAATGCAGCAATTGTCAGAGCCCTCACCACGCGAGTTACAGCAATTGGTCAAAATTTTCGAAACGCAAACTATCCACTTTTATACTTTATGAAAAATAAACTAGCCACTTTTAAAAAAGCCTTCCAATATTCGCAAGGAAAACACAATCAAACAAAATATTAGTTACGCACAGGCTGAGCCAAATTTTGTAGTCAACTCAAAAAAACAACAAAATTCTAAATACCCCAAAATCGACTGTTGCTGCTATCACAAATTCTGAAATTGTTAATAACAGCATTACTAATAAATACTCCCTACTGAATAGCATAAATACTAATAATGAACCCAAAATTCCTGGTTTCGTGATTTTTTTTTCAAGAATGAATTGTGTTGAAAGTTTTGTGTGCCGTCGTTTTTCTACAATGTGAGGAACATGCATACATATATACATAAATACGCAAGTACATACGTACAGGCATGCATGCATACATACAGATTCTTCATTTTTTAATAGTAGAGAAGATATTTGACTAAAGAGGTTACATTTTGAAGTCTCGTCTGTACGTTCCCGACTTATCATTGTCGTAGTCACTAGCTAACGCGTTCTAAGATTTGTTCACATTCTGATTCGTGTCATTTATACGTCAGTTATTCATCATCGAAAGTTTATAATTTTTCACTTCTAATTTTAAACTTTATCCTGAATGAATTTCTCTTTAGTATGCTGAAAACGAAATGCTGCACGGTGACCTTGATAAGCTGTTACAACACCTTAATAGTTTTCCTTGGTTTCACTTTCATGGCATTATTCCTACACCTTTTATTCTAACCTCCTTGCACTTAACTACCTCTTAGGCCTAGAATACGGCAAATTTGAATGTGTTACTTTGGAAGCGATATAAAATACTTGCTAAAGAAAAATTAGGACGGAGATTATGTTTTTAGACAACCCAAAGTTCATATTCTGAATTCATGGTGTCAGAGAAAGCTTATTGGACCCATCTAATTGACATAACATGCATTAAATTTCATTTATAATTTTTTTAATGTATCTAGATGTAATTTTATGTGCATTTCTTTTATTAAAGTAATTTATGAAAAATATTTTTATAATCTTGAACTTTATTTATTTACCACTGATGAATGAAGTGTGAAGATTCGTTTCTTTTAAATTTGTGTTTGAAATTTAAGTCATAACATGACAAATTCTGAAACCTTAATTAAGATAGCTTACCAGATAAGCTTCTCTCCAAGCCGCATTGTCAGCTATATTTTCAGATACCGTTGATATGCCATTTACCTGTGAAAGACAAATCCACATATTATGAGGTGGTTGAAACACACAGTATGATTTTTTTTAAGTTGACTGATAACTCATAGTTCTCATTTAATAAATGAATCAGATGAGCTTCGGCAATTTAATCAGTAAAGACAGTACATACTTTCAAGTAAGAGGCAGATTTTATTAAAATGCCTTTGGCGAAAGGAAACGGTTTGAAATCAATGGATTTTCAATCATGCAAAAGTATTTTAAAAGTTACATACTTAACAGACTGCAATGAATAACTATTTTGTTACGCTATACTATAATTAAAATGGCTTGGAAGACCTAATTCTTTTCCCTTTACAGAAGAATTGGCGTTAAGCAGATACAAAAATAAATAATAATGTAATACAATGTAGCTGAGAGTGCAGGTAGTTTAATTACAATGAAATTCAGTTTTGATGCAATTTCAATTACTCTGTGATTGCCGTTACTAATACTTGCATTGTAATTGCGATGTAATTGCATTTACAATAATGCAGTACTTTAATGAATAATATTTAATGTAATTGTAATTTCACAATTTTTAAGTATCACTACAATTACATTATAATTACCATCAATTTGCAATGACAATATAATTATAATTAAATATATTTATCTTCGCGATTTATTTTATCATAATGGAGGCACATTATTTTAACTTATCGTATTTAATTTAATGTTGTCATTTGCCGAACTTAACATGTTTAATTTACTTTGAAATTTGAGCAATCTGTTAATGATTGAATTAAGTAACATATTACTCAATTACAATGTAGCGATAATTACGGTGTAATTATTTTCAATTAAAACTGTTTTCATGCAGCTATCTATAAGTTCAGTCATATTACAATAACAGTTACATTTATTTAAATTACAGTAGATTGCATTATTTCAGTAGACAGTGTGACAGACATACTGTAATTCATTCTCAGCAATCGCCAAGTGGGTACTACTTTATGTTGAACAATGGTAGTTCAGTTTTTGTTCTAATCCCTAATCATATCCTGTTGTTTGAGTATCTATGTAATTTCTCTGTGAGTAATATGAACACGAATCAGTTTTCTTTAACGAGTCCTATACGAAGCCCCTTCCTTATATTCTTCCCTTAGATATTTTTCCACATTCAATTGAACAAATAGTCTACTTTTACTTTCGTTTAATACATTTACAGTATTTAATTTCATCCAAATTTTCCAGCTTATGCGAGTCCCTCGCAGCCAAACTTATTTTAATTATTTTTTCAAGATATGTTGTATTAAATAAATGCCCAATTTAAAAGCATTAACTTCATATTAGAATTCACGCAGTAATTAAACAAGGTGCTCTGACATAAAAATAAAGCCAATTGTACACCAACAACAGTTAGTTGCTCAGCAGTATTATGCACTTCAGCTCAGCAGTATTATGTTTGCTTGTTTTTGCTCTGGAAATGACAAAAAATAATCCCTGAAAGTGCATCAGTGTTATTAAGTACAGCCTTTAATTATTTATTCAAAATATGTGTACTGAATAAAGTATTGTAGCCTGATTAATACTATTTATGACGATTTTAGTACACATACCAGATAAGCAAGATTATTTTAGTTGGAAAGTCCATATACTTTTCTATCAGGAATGGTCGACCAGTAATTCAGCTTTAAGCAAGATTTTGAATTACTCATAGTTTAGATCAGTTTCCGATCATTTTATTGGAACAGAGAGAATCAATGAAATTTTCTTGATTTGTATCTTGTATAATAAAAAATAGTACCTAAAGTTTCCCACGAAGGTATCCTTTGCCAAAGGCGTAGATTTTTTTATTTGCGTTCTCCTAAGACAGCGGTCTGTGATACACGTACTTCTGGATAGTTTAATTAGGGATATTGAAAAACTTAAGAGTAATGGCGAAAATGTTATAAGGACTATTGAGAGAAAAAATTTATGTCCAAAGAGTTTAAATTTGCCGTTGAAAAGGGAAAATAATTGTCAGGAATTCCAGTGTGAACGTCACTGTCCAAAATATGTAAGAAAGCAATGTAATTAGTTGTAACTTTTTCAGGACTTAGCATTCTGTGTGTATTCTTAGAGAACATGGTAAATTCTGTAAAGGGTTCTTATCCTTAAGTTCTAAGTCCTGAACTGGAACAGGGAGCGGAAGGTACGCTATGTTCTGATGTAACTGCTTGGCTGGAGAATAACTGCACGTGAAAGGGATTTGAAATCCTCTTTTATTAAATCACTATTAATAACAAACCTCCCAAGTCGGGAGAGATACAGAAAGTAAAAGACCACACTTTGGTCGAACTTAACAATCAAATAAATTTAAAACTAAACCTAAAATAGAACTTAAATTAAACTTTGCTTTGCAGAGCAATTCGCGGAAGTTGGCCTCTACCGAAAAGGGTGCGTAGCAAGGTATACTAAATACTACCGCACTTTAATTTGTTTTACAATGCAATCACGTAGTAAGCACTATGGCTTATAAATTTAAACTGCTAGCTGGTCAGACGAACGTTGAGCGGCGTGACCGTGATCTGAGTCTGAGCTGTCACACACCGAGAGGTTTCTACCTCTGGCTTAAATAGTACTTGGCCGTACTTCAGAATTAGCATAAGCTAAAAACGCGCGCTTCTTCTGACAGGAAGTTGAAACAGAGAGGATATAGAAAAGATTTAAATTAAAATAAACTTGGTTAGTTTAACTAAAACCTTACAACTTCTGTTGTCTACAATATCTATATTGCCCCATCCTTTATACGAGGCCGTTCCCTTTCCCGCTTTATCGTAGCGAATCCTTTAAAACGATAGGCAACCAGTAATTTAGCATTGATTGAATCATCAAATGAGTTATGTAGCTTTTTTGACAATTACATTATATTCAAACTCTTTTTAAAGGTGGCGTTATGTTTTACAACTCTTGGCTTCTTTTAAAGTTTTTAGAAGTGAATTAAATTTGATAAGTGGCTAACAAATTTTAGCAAAGAATGTGTCACAGTAACACAGGTAGTACAGATATTGAATGAGTTGAAGCAGATCCGGAGCTAAACACCATATACAATATAATATAATAGAAGGTGGGCAATATAATGTAATAGAATTAATGCACGTAGGATATTATGGTCAGCGAAATTTCACTTGTTTCATTACAGAACCATGGAAATCTGTGTTGAAATGACTCTCAACTAGGTATCGACTGTGACTGACTATTGAACATATATTGTTGAAAGCGTTTTCTCTGCACATGTCTTGTGGACAAATGAAACATGGATCATACGTGAGAGCTATTCAACAGTCCCACCAACAATGTAGGATGATAATCTAGTCCTACAGCAGACTGCCTACACAATTCGTCTGGTCTGTTAAAGTGTGAACCAGTCGACAAACATTCTCCTATTATTTGAATCCCATCTATCATCTGAGCAATTCCCCTTATATTTCTACCCTATGTAACCCTGATATATGTTAAAAGACTTCCTAGGTGACATACTCCTGTCGACATTATGTGGTCTATGAAGAACAGTGCACGGCCACATTTCGTTCTTCCTTACGTGATTGACTGGATGATGGATATTCAACTCACTCATCTAAACGCAAGGCGTCCAGCCGAGCGGCGCCATGATTGCCAAACTTGACAAGTTTGGAAGTCTTCCTGTATAGCCATCTCAAGGCACTAGAGTATCAAATCCCATTTAAAAATGAAAAAAGTTAAAATATGAAACAGAAAATGACTTTGTTGCATGGAT
>KK112230.1:96076-113782 GCA_000611955.2 Stegodyphus mimosarum | reverse complement strand
GTAGGGAAATAAAGTGAAACTCTACTGTTAATTTGAAGAAAAAATTAATTTCAATATTTTATAATAATTACTAGTTTGATTGTTATTTTGTTTGCAAAACCACTGATAATATTGCAGAGGTCTACTCTATTGTTGTATTTGCAGAGGTCTACTCTATTGTTGTATATGCGAAATATATATTTGTAGTTCTCAAATACTTTTTAAAAGATACTCAAATACTTTTTTATTCAGAAAATACGTCTCACAGTTAGCAGCTTAGAGTAACAGAGAGGGAAGTTTGCACTGGTGCCACAATATTTAGAACTTTGTACTGGAGATTTAGTTTAAAATAAATTGCGAAATTCAAAAGGACTGCTGTTCCTTGTTCTCTTTATATTTCCCTAGCAACAGCGGAAATAAATCTATGAAATAGTTCTTTCTTAACGAAAAATCCTTTAACAATGTCACCGTGATCACAATTTAGTTGGTCGTTAGTAATTTGCATTCAAAAGTTTCAAAGGAATAACAATAATAATAAAAAGAATGGTTTAAAAAAGGAATGTGGCTGTTGAAATCACAAGTTGATTTTTTTCAGTACTTCATATAGAGCAAAATCTCGTTTCCTCTCAGTTTAATTGACAATTTAGAATCTAATTATATTTTACTTCCTGGACGTATGGCAATTTAGAATCTGATTATTCTTTACTTCCACGACGATCCACGTGCCACAGTAAAATTATCCCGTTTTAGCTTGGAATTCACTCAAAAAATGCTGAAAAACGGAAAATTTCACTCAAAAAACTCCACCAGTCACGAACAGTCTCCTCTAGCTAAGCCTGTATTTTCAAATAAAACTGCTTTTTCACAAAGTTTTAGTACAGAAGGCAACTGTATCCTCAATAACTCTTTTCATTAGGCAACAAACGAAAAATTTCACGAAAGGTATATATATGATAATTGAATAAGTATACAGTTCAAAAATCTTAATACTTATTTTCGTTTATCCTTTTGAAAACTGGAGCTATGGAAGTGTGAGTGGAGAAGACAGACGCTATTCTCTGATAATATTACGCGGCAGGAATATCCTAACAAACTTCTATATTTAGGTCATTGATGGATGATAAACAATAATACATTTGTTTTTGAAACAATTTTTATAAAATTTTATTTAGTTCCTCATGGTGTTTCACTGTGGTTAGAATTTTGTCATCAATTTTAACATTTTTATATTTTCCATCGAGTTTAAATATTCTATAGTAGCTGCTTGTTGATGAAAACGCAACATAGTGAAAGGATATTTTCAAAATTTGATTTAGAGTTTTTTATTACATGTTTAAATGATTTTTCGCACACCGAACAAACTGAACATATCAGAATTTAATTGTTTGCGCCATCGAATAGAGCGGAAAAAATTCAATTTTCAATGAAACGAGAATAAAAATTGCAACTTGAATTCTGAATGTTTGGCAAACTTTTGAAAATTGCTGTATTTTATAAACTATTTGACGTTTATGACTTAAAAAGTTTAGTATCTAAAACTGTATAGAATTTAAAATTTCAGTATCTAAAATTGTATAGGATTTAAAATTTCAGTATCTAAAAGTGTATAGGATTATAAAGTTTCGAAATTTCCACAGATTTAAAAAAACTTTTATCTCTCTTTTAAAACAATAATAATAAAAAATATTAATTGGACGATTTTCTACGTTTTAAAAAAAATGTGTTACTCTATAAAGCAGATGGGGGGAAAAAGCCTTTTTCTCCGAAAAATTGTTCTTGAGTTTGCCATCCTGGCTATTTAATGACGAAGTTTGCTATCTTGGCACGTAATGACGAACTAGCGATATTCCTTTTATTTTCTTGTACGAAGGAAAGGAAGAATTGTAATTGTGAAAATTTTCGTTTTAAAATTTCAATGGAAATATCCCTTTTACCGTTCTCGAATTCATTTTGACTCTTTTTGTTTGCGTGACGTCTGTATGTATGGAGAGAATAAAAGTTTTTAAATCCAAATCGTATTGGAAAATGGATTCAAAGTGATCGTTTGTCCCTAGCGCTCCCCTCGTCTTCTCAAGGCGAGGTTGACAATGAAAACTTCCACAGCACGTCTGCTACTAGCTCGGCCCCCGTGCCCTTGCTGGGCGTCCAAACACGTAATAATAATAACAAAAATTGAAACATGGGACGTTTTGAATGTGCGTCCCACGTAGAAAAACCTCTCGATGCCCACGAAGGCTTACCTCCCAGCGCTGATGGCGTGGAGGATGTAGTGAGTTTTCAACCGCTACCTAAAGCACGAAATAAAATTCCGTACGTATGAAATAAAAGAGGCAGCGGTTCTGGGCAGCGGCTCCCAGCGCATTTCCAATGGGGGCGCTATGAAAATGGCAGATTCGAGTTGCTTGCAACTCGAACGTTCTATGAACTTAAAAAAGCTACCTGGCTGATCCTGCCAGTAGTCATATTTCCATTTGCTTTCAAAATATGTGGAAGATTTTCTCCCCTTTTGAGGAAGACCGAAGAAGTCGACCGAAGTCGCGAGCTCCCCGTAGCTCTTTCTTCAGGTGGTCCCACCGAGATATCGCACCTGCGAGGCGGTGCAGCATCTACGGCGGTACTCATTAAACCTAGAATTGGACCCGAAAGTGCAACACCTCCTTCTTGCCGTCATAATGCGACCCGAAAATATATACTAGGCACCTTGATGTAGGTACGAGACCCTTGGGGTTTCAAAAAGTTTCAATTAAAAAATTTTCTGTCCTTCCACGACCCTCAGTGGCGCGCAGCACAGGGAAGGAAGGTGAAACTCTCTCCCTGAGTTTCACCAATGTTTCTTGAAAGACGAATACGGCCATCGGTAATGATCTTCCACAGGTTCACCTACGGAATCCTTGTTAAGATTTTTACTTCCTCTAAATGATCAAGTTTGGTCATCTTTCCGGCACGCCGACGCGACCCGAAAGCCGCTTCGAGAGCCAGTCCGAAGACCTCACTAAATCATTCAAACGGTAGTAGCGACGGGCGGTGTGTACAAAGGGCAGGGATGTAATCAACTACGAGCTTATGACTCGTACTTACTGGGAATTCCTCGTTCAAGGGGAACAATTACAGGCCCCTATCTTCAGTGCGAAAGTGGTTCAACGGGCTACCCAGTCGTATCCGACAGGAAGCACGCTGATTCCTTCAATATACGGCTCGCGCGGCCCGGATGTCTAAGGGTTTTCGGCACATCTGTACGTACGTATGTATCTAGAAGAATAACAGAGCACACAGGAACGGGTGCAAAGAAAATATACATAAAAAGGAAACATATAACAAACGGAACATTAAAGAGGCGAATTACAGAGACGTCTAATACAAGGTAACCTAACGTCATCACGGCTGGAGGTTGACTGCCTTAGATTGATCCTCTTCGTCTGTAGATGGCGTTCAATAAAATAGTTCGGTTACGGCTAAATAGATCTGTTACATCCCACCCCTTTGGCTATGACGTCGTCCCGAGGAGGAACCAGCAATATGTCTCCTGGGACGTCCTCTTCTGCGAAAAGGTTGACGAGGTGATGAATTTGAGTCAAAGCAAGGTCTTAAGGACCAGGAATGATAAACGTCTAATGGAATATGTGGCTCACTTAAGTTTGAAACCTCATAGGCAGTCGGTGAACGTTGAGTCATAGTAACGTAAGGGCCGTCTTGACGAGGCATAAATGTCGATGTTTTCTTTTCGGCTGATTTGCTCACAGAATACTTCAAACTCCAAATCCGATCTCCAGTTTAAATTGGTATCTAGGTCTTCCTGCATAAGCATACTGATTTCGGTACTCTTGTTTCTTTTCAACTAGTTCCTTTACATGTTAACTGAGGTGGAAAATCGCTTCAATTAGGGGGGAATTTGTACTACAAAATTATCAATGAAGATAACAATGCCTAAGATCATGTGTAACATCTTCCGGCGTACATAGCTCTCTGCCAAATTGGAGGAACGCAGCAGTTTGTCGGTGGTTTTGCATTTATGAGTATTCATTGCGAAACAAATTGTCGGAACATTTCTGTCCAAGAACAATTTTTTGGCCCACAAGTATATCTAATCTAGGTTTCCAATCCCTGTTCTTTCTCTCTGCTGGATTTGCTGGAGGGTGATACACTAGACTGAATACTTGATAAATGTTAAGAAGAAAACACACCTGCTGCATGATAGCGCTAACAAACTGAGTTCCATTATCACTGTTTAGCTTCCAAGGCAATCCATATCGTAAGGAAACTTCTTCGATTAATGTAATGGCACATTCCTTTGCAGTAACTGTGGGTAAAACAAAAAGCTCCATCCATTTCGTGTTGCAATCTTCAACAATAAAAATCCGTTTTTTCCTATTGTTTCTTTCAGATAGTGGACAAATAAATCGATAGCAAACATTTCGAAGCGTTGGCCATGTATTGGTGTCTGGAGCAGACCGGATGGCTTTTGATTTCAAGGCTTGTAACGGTTACATTCGTCACAGCCTTTTATGTAATCTGAAATGTATTTGCGCATTCCTGTAAAATAATGCCTCAGGGAAATTCTGTCGTATGTTCCTTTAGCACCATGATGTCCTGCTCTAGGAGCATCATGATATTGTTTAAGAATTTTTTCTCTTTCACGTATTGGTACTACTAATTGAGCTTCCTCTGGTTCAAAGTTTGGGGAATTAGGGATATAAAATTCCTTGATTCACCGTATAACCTCGTCTGCTACAATTAGAAAAATTTTCATCTTTGACTTCACTTTCGAAAGATTCTATGATTTTTTTTAAGATCTATATCCTTCAGCTGTTCTCCACAAATTTCTGCTATACTTCTGGTTCGCATATTAATGGTTACTATACAAACTTGGAATGATTCTCCTTCATGGTTGCCTGACAACATGTAAGCTACAAAGTTAGCTCTTCCAGAAATGTAGTTCATCTTCAAATTATAAGACTTAGCCCCACTTACCAAGTCTACCTGTAGGTGACTTTAAGCTTAAAATTTACTTCATCGATCAATGTAGTCACGGAATTTAATTAAGGCCCATACAACAGCAAAGGCTTCTCTTTTTGTTGTAATTTCTTTCGATAGTGGACAACAAGCGACTAACATATTCTATTGGATGTTCGTCTGAACCTGTTTCTCGTAATATAACATCACCCAAAGCGTAACTGCTAGCATCCGTCCGAATAATGTAAAGCTTTGTTGTATCATTTTAGTTTAAGATGGGAGGGCTAACAAGAAGTCGTTTTAATGTCTGGAAAGAATTTTCTTCCTCTGATCCTGATGTCCAGCTTACGTCTTTGTTTGTTAGATTGCTTAGAGGTCTAGCTATTTCTGAAAATTTTGATATAAATCTTCTATACTAGGAACAGATCTGCAAGAAAGACTGCACTTGCTTCACATTTCGTGTAACAAGCATCTTCTATGTAGCAGAAGTTTTCTCTGGATCAACCTTTACTCATTCGCTAGTAATCCAGTGACCAAGCTATTTTAGTTTACTGCAAGCAAAATTACGTTTCTAGCAGTTTGCATTAGATTTAAATTGCAAGTCTCTCGAGAACTGCTTCCAGATCAGTTACACGTTTTTCAAAAGTCTCTGCTAGTATTCTAATATAATCTAAGTAAGAGAGAACAAGCATATCTTCAAAGCCTCTTCGAAATTTATCAATTAATCTCTGAAAGGTGGTTGGAGCAGTCTTCAGTACGAAAGGCATTCGAACGAACAGGAAAGTTCCAAAAGGGCAAACAAATGCTGTTTTGTGTCTGTCTGTAGAACAAACGCTGATTTAATGATACCCAGACCGTAAACCAATGGTTGTCATACATGGTGTATGTTTAGCAGCATGTAGTAAGTCATCCATCCTAGGTAATGGATATGGGTCTGACATCGTAACAGCATTCAATTCTCGATAATCGGCGCAAAGTCGGACTTTACGGTTTGGTTTGGGCACAAGAACCACTGGTGCAGTGTATGGAGACTCACATTCTTCTATTATTTTCTTTTCCAGCAGATCATCAAGCTCCTTCTTTAAAATCTCCTTCTTGGCTGGAGACATCCGGTGTGGGGGTACTGAAACTGCAGGATTATTTCTAGTATTTATATGATGTTTAATATAGGCAGTTGCTTCCACCCTAGTTGGAACGTAGTCTCATATATCGTTATAGAACATTGAGTTTTTCTGTTTGGTTTTCAATTAAATGTCTTCATTCATTTTCCCGCAGTCGGCACTTGTTTACAACTGGGGTTACTTTTAGTGCTTGAGATTGGTGGAGTTTCACGAAGCTACATTTTCTTCGAGGTTCATCAGAAAAGTTAATTTATTTTCAGCAAGATGCAAAACAATTTTTTAAAGAAATTCCGAACTGGAGTTGTTTTTGGCATCAGGCAACACAAGGAGCGGAGTTTTGAACTCTTTGTTTTCAAGAAAAATAATTTGTTCTGTGCGAAGTACCTTTTTTCAGATACCAAACCATCAGCGAAAGACACCTATAGTGTTGTCTTTTCAAATACTGCATCCTGTTTCTGCCTAATATTGATAGAGGGATTCACTTGCGATTGAGTGAGTAGCATCATTGTCGGCGAAAGCTGTTTCGGAAACACCTCCAATACTAATTCGAAATAGAGCAGTCCGTGTCGAAGATAAACAAGATCTGATTTGGTTCGGGTCAAAATTAGATGAATTTGAAGTCTTTGGGGTGTTACAATCTGGACATTTAGACTTGATAAAACCAGTTTTTCCCCACTCATAGCATCTTAAAAGAGGTCGGTTTTCCTCTTTTTGTTGCAGACCACCATTTAAAAAGGTTTGACTAGTTTTCTGTACGTCACTTGTTCGATTTTGTACTTTGGGTTTGGATGGATTTGAAAGTCGCTTTGAAAGAATAGTTCCGCCTACCTGGGAGTTGAGTTTTATAGTTAGTATTTTTAACACGTACTGCTTCATGATCATACAATTTCTGCACTAATTCAGATGAACTCTATTTTTCTTTAAGTATCAATAAAATGCTCCTTAACATCACTACTGACTCTTTTAAACTGATCTGACAGGAACAAGTCTTCAGTCTGTAACATCGAGGTTATGTAGCCACTCTTTCAGATAGTTGTTTAATTTGTAAGACAAGTCTTTCCATAAGGTCCCAGGCTGTCTTTGGTGTGTGTAAGTTTAATTCGAAATGGTTCAGCATTTAACTTGAACCTTTAGAACATAATATTCATGATATATGAATAATATTCTATTTTGCAATTTGGTTCTCTTAAAATAATATGTTAAATTTTTATAGGCAGAAGAGGTAGGAGATGAGGGATGTGATCTATTTGTTTTATATTAACTTTCTCACTTTATCTTTCAAAAATTTGCAGTAGGTTGCAACGTCAGAAGTTCCTGTAAATTTAGGGATTGAGTGTTGAAGATTTGTTTCAATAGCTGCATTTGAAGCAAAGGCGGCATAGTTAGGATTTGAGTTAGCAGCTGCCAGGTTTAATTTTAAGCTTTCCAATTCTAACACAATTTCTTGTTCTTGTGTCTTTGGTGTGTCTCTAGATCGCTGCTTTCACGTTCTTTTTGTTGTCTAGTTTCGATTAAAGTTTCTAGAAGATTCTTGATAAAATTTTCATCCATAAGTATCAGATTTAAAGATAAGATGTTCAAAGTCTATCACTCGCATGGTATCGTTCATTGTGAAGCCCAATTCTGTAGCAAGAGTTTTTAAACCTTCTTTTCGAGCTTTGGCAAGGCAAACCATAATTAGATGTGAGGTCGGGGGGGAGGGGAAAAGATAAAATTGAATTTGTTGTTATTCTGATGTTACTTACAATTATTTTTATACTTACAGTATTTTCAAATTAATAACCTTTGATAAAATGTAAATACCACTATTAAACAGCATTTATAAATGTAAACAATGTTACTTGCAAATTTATCATATTTGAATTATATAAATGTCATAAAATACCCTTATAAATTCAACATGTATCCAGAAAATGACATACAATAATTTGCTCAAATATTTGTTTACTAGTTAGCAAAACATACATTATTGTCTTATCATAAGCTTTTATTTAAACTGAATTCTTCTAAATTTGAATCTTAACAAAACATTAAACAATAAACAACAGTAATTCTTTTACTTTAGTTAAACATTCATTCTATTTTATTCATAATTATTTTCGTTCATTTCAAGAAATATGTTTCAAGACATTCATTAAAGCAAAACATAATATTTTCTTAAAGTACACTATAGCCATTTACTGAAGACGTTCGTCGAAAGATAAATCAACAAGTGCAATATTTTATTTTACGTACGATAAAACATTTATTGAATGTTAACAGCACTCAAAGGAAACGAAATAAAATATGATCAAAAGACTGGAAGTAAACAGAGCATAAATCATCTAGTTTAACATTCCGGGGGGGGGGAGAAACATCTGCTGCTGTAAGCTAGAATCGGAACTAATAAATTCTAATAAATAACGCCCGTGAATGTATTCAAAGTTTTATGCATTCAGGGTGGTAACAGTATCCACAAGTTCATTTAATACGCACATTAACATTTTAAAATAACAAATTAACCACAGTTTAGAAACAACCGTCTGGTTACAGAAAGCCGTTTGCTTTCGTTTAATGTATTTACTTAGTATCAATAAATCAGATTTCAGTAAGGAATTTACATTTGCTTTAAGAAGCAGCTTATAATAAATAATTAGTTTAAAAAGAATTTTAATCTCGGATTAAACAATAATGTAAAAGGAACTTATCTTTTTAACTTATCTTTTAATTCAAGAATTGGTTTCCAAAATTATTTCGACGAGCAGTCCACACCTGAAAAGAGACTGAGCCGATCCAGCAATCAAAAGTTAAATTCAGGAGTTCAGGGGTTGCTAAAGCCAAATAGAAATTCTGAACATTTTGTTGCGCCATTTTGGAATCAGATTTCGTTGGAAGCCAATTGTAGCCGTTCTTCAATAAATACAAACGCCGACAAGCCTCTTCTAGAAGCATTTATTAACAGAGCACACAGGAACGGGTACGAAGAAAGTATACATAAAAGTAAAACATATACCAAATGGAACAACAGGCGAATTACAGAGATATCTAACACAGGGTAATATAACGTCATCGCGGCTGGAGCTCGACTGTCTTAGATTGTTCCTCTTCGCCACTAGATGACTTTGAATAAAATAGTTCGGTTACGGCTAAACGTTCTGTTACAATGTTAAAATTTTGTATATAGAACTGCTATAACATCTAGTTGTGCATCTGTATTTTTATTGCAATCGGCAGTGCCAAAAGGACGCTTAGTTCGAAGAGTCTTTTGAATTTTCGCATAACTCAAAAACGGTTAGTATGTTGAAATTTTGTATATAGGTCTGCTATAATATCCAGTGATAGGCCTTAATGATTTTTTACTTCCATGAACGGAGTGAAAATAATACCGTAAACGCGAAACATTTCCGTTTACAGATTTCAACGAACTATCCATTTTGACCGTTCCCGAATCCATTTTGATTAGTTCCGTCTTGACGTCTATATATAGGTATGACGCAGATTCAAAAATGGTTGGCTGTAAAACGTCGAAATTTTGTATTTGGGACTTTTATAATATTGTAACGAAGCTGTGGGAAGATAGCTTCCTCGTAAAGCAGGTTTAGAGTTGCCAAAAATGGCAAGGGAAGGCAGGGTTGCCATATTTGGCGAGAAAGCGTCCATTTGACGACAAAGTCGGCGATATGCCATAAATGGATGGAGAACCTTCTGGAACGAATTCTTAATTTCTCGAACGCAAGCCAAAAGCTATGTAAACCATGCTGGTACGCGATCGCGAGTGAGCCAGCCAGTCAGCTAATAGTCAGTGAGTGAGAATCTAGCGAGTAAGTCAGTCAGTGTCTCGCAGTGTATCGAATTGATCACGTGTTAGTGCCTCGTCGAGTTTGATCTTGAGTGTGTTGAGCTCCTGGAACGACCGAGCCGAGTCGGGAGCTGTACTCTCTAGAGCTTATCGTCAAGTGCATCGCGAGTTGTAGCGTGGAGCTTCGAGAACGACTGAACCGAGCCGAGAGCCGTACACTGGTGCTTTGCCATGAAGCTGTCTTCACCGTTATAGCCTGATAGCCTGAAGGCTGCGTTGCTGATTGTGTCAGCGTATTAGTCGTAGTTTTTCCACTACTGTCAATGTGTTTTTGGAGCTGTCCTAAGTAATACTGGCTAATAAATTGTGTTTTGATATACTTCATCCAATGTTCTTGTCGTTAATCACTCCAAATGCACGAACCCGTAAAAAAGAAACGCAGCAATATCCAGCTGAATACTTCCCTTTTTGGTTGCAATAGGCCAGAGCCAAAAGGGCACATTAGAGGAATGGTCTTTAAACTCAATAAAAACATGATACAAATGTAAAGTAAAAACTTAATAACTCCCAATATTTTGTTTTTGTCTTCATTTTGTTGATGGTTACATGATTATAATTTAAAACGCCCAGCATTAGACAGGTAAAAAGACTCACTTTAAGAGTAAAAAAGAGACTTATACTCTATCCTAATAGTTCAGGTAAGATTGTTGAAATAATAATTGTATAAATATCTGATGTTAAGATGTGTAACTCTCTACTTTATTAAAGAATTTGAGAATTGTATTTCACATTAAAAAGAAATAAATTTAAATGAATTGCAGTAAAAATTGCTGATAATTCATGGATCCATTACGCTTTGCGCTGTAGCTGTCGAAGAGAAGAACAGGAGTAGAAACTTAACAGAGTGTCCCGGATTGCATTTACTACGCAGCAAAGCATCGACTTATAGTCATCTAATGCAATGCCTGAGTAACTAATGCAATGGAGTCATTAGGTTATTTTGAAATAAGGAGAAGTGAAAAGTTTGCAATACACTCGCCGTTACTTGAACCTTGTGCTCCCGAATACGCGTCGAGTGTGCTAACCGTTACACCACGAAGACGTGTTGGAACGAGGAAGATATACCTCTATACCACTACGTAAGCAACTCTCAGCAATACCTAAGCTCAAACAACACCAATGCGTTACCACTCGGGAAAATGCTATATATTTGTCTTTCGGATTTAATCAACAAACTCAGCCATTTACATGGACTATATTGCCGCCGCAGGGATTAAAATATTTTTATCTTGTAAGTGGCAGTATGTTGTCCTTCAACAAAGCATAAGGTATTTGATTTTTCTTTCAAATTTATCTTTATTATTTTACAAACTTGCGATTAAAAGCAATAAACGCAGATGCATTTTAATTATTATTAATTGCTATTTATTATTAATGAAAATAATTTTAAAGTTATAGAGTCATTAGGTCTTTTTTGAAGTAGGAGACATGAAAAAATGTGCAATGCCCTCGCAGGGACTCGTACCTGAACCTCTTAAATACGCGTCGAGTGTGCTATCATTACACCACGAAGGTATGCTGGAAGGAAGAAGAAAATATCTTATGTAGTTATATTATTTGTTCTTTTTCTTCCCTTTTATGTTTATAATTATTATTAACACATAATTATTTTCATTTAGATATTTTATGTTTCAATTTTTCCTTTGTTGAAATGGGCGTGGCCTGCCATGACCATGTGACCAACTTGTTTAGTTAGGCGGGTCGGGCTGTCCCCACTACTGCTACTGCTAACTTATATACTCCCCCTTTTAAAGGGCGGTTGGGGATTAGGGGACTTAGTCGCCCAATCCTGGTGGTGACGAATTATCCTCCACCATCTTTTAGTTCGAGCACCACTGTAGAGTCATTAGGTTTAGGTTTTTATTTAAGCAGACATCTAAAATGAGCAATACCCTCGACGAGACTCTAACCTGGATCTCTTCGAGATTATTTGAAGCTCAAATTAGGCAAGAAAATTAAACTTAGTCTTGTCGCTTCATTTTCGAGAAGTCAAGCCAAGTCTCTTACAGAACCCTCTTCTGTGGACTTGTACATATTTTTCTCAAATCTTTATTTACGCACATAGTACACTTTATTTTCTACTAAATTAGCGCATTTGATTTACTGAATTTTGCTTATCGCACGTGGGCTATGAATACGTGTTTTGGCAAACTGATGTATCGACAACTTCCCTCCCGGCCACCGCCAAGAGCTTCGACAGTGGATAAAGTGCCCTATCTCTCTTTCTAATTTCCGGAACCACTCTTGAGATTGCAAAAATGGACTCATCATTTCCGTCCCTCCCCACACTGGAACTATCTGAGCTTACAGGAAAGAGCTACCCAAGGTAGCTGATGCCTGCTTAAAAAATGAGTATCCAGGTATCTGGGAGTTCAGTTGTAAATCAGCTGTGAGATTTAGCGATTTGCTGAGTTATGAGTTACGGCTTATTTACTCTCGGTTTGGTTTAGCTGCACCATGCATTCCATGATAGAACCAGCAATGAGAACTTGTTTAGTACATATGGGTACCTATCCTAAGTATCTCAGGAACCCTTTGTGGTGCCCCCTTTCCACTTTTCCCTTTTTTATGGTGCTTATATTGCTTAATGATTAATCCAGTCCTGCCTTTTTCCTTGAGGAACTTGAAGATTTATTTCGTACCCTAAGGAAGAATTGTTAAATATTCGAATTTTCTTTGAGTTATTTGCAGCCATTATTGTACTGTGTATATTATTTATTGTAACTATTTTACTAATAAATTGTTAATTTTTTCCTGCTTATCGGACTTATTACTTAAAGAAACATCATTGATTAAGTAGATAGCAACAATAAATATAACTGTAACTCGTATAGAACTCCATCAACTTCTTGTAAATTTTTTAACTCTTAATAAGAAACCGTTGAGGCTCATGAAGGAACCGGGTTTCCAAGTAGTTTACCTGACCTGATCAGCAAGGAAATTTTGGAACTGGTAAATGTATATATGATGTTTTAAAATGTAGGCTCACATTACTGAATGGCTATATTCATAAGAATCAAAGTTAAAATTTTCCTAGATTTCTAAGACCCTGCTGAAACATAGTTTAAAGAGCCTTGTAAAAAAGAGAGTTTAAGAGTCGTAATGTAACCAAGTCGGGAGTAACCAAGTCGGGAGTAACCACGTCGGGAGTAACCAAGTCGGGAGTAATCGTAATGTAACCAAATTTAAGAGTCGTCAAGTAACCAAAATAGCTTAAGAACTTGCTATTTTGGTTACTTGGTTAACTTTGTGTCTTAAAGATCTAAAATGTATTAGTTTTCTGTCTCAGAATATGATATTAGAAAAATATTTTGCAATAATAAGTTATTATACTTTATACAATAAACTAGAATAATTTTTATTATCATTATCTTGGATTTCTATTAAAAGTAATCAAGCGCCCTCTTCAACGTCATTTAAAGAAGTTATATTACATTTTTCAGCAATGTTTGATTTGTTTTTAAACGTTAACGCACATTAAAAACCAGATTGGATTCTAAAAAGGAATCTATCGTCTGAAATGATTCTGTATTCAATGCAATACATCTAAAATGAACTCTCTCCGTTTTGTCAATAAGTCGAAGGAAGAGCGCTAATAGGTAATTCACCTAGATGAATATTTGACGATCGTTGATGATCCACTATATGATGAAACACCCTCTGAATACAAATAGCTCTTCAATATGCGATGATGCTTGGGTGAAAATGCCTTGTAAAAGGAACATAAACAGAAATTGGATTAGAAAACGATGTCGAAGCCAATGGTCATTTGGAAGTGGGCAGGCGCGCCATTAGAGGGAATATTTTTCTTCCCAGGGAAGTGTGGAAAGAATGATAATTTATTCTCGGGAGAAATGACGAGACACTAGGGTATACTCAAATAAATCTAGAGTCATTTGTGTTCCCAGTACATTACATTTTATCTTAGTTGCAGTCGAATGAAGTTTTCTGGGAAACAAAGCAAAAGTAAATTGATATTCGCGTCTAAGCGTAAAATATGTATTTCTAATAGATCCCAAATGAATCTTTGGATGTTAAATCTGTAAAAGTGGAAATAGACATATTTTTTTTGTTTAGATTAAAATGCGAATATCGGCTTTACATGATAGTGATTTGACTTGCTGCGAGACTTAATAAATGTGTAATATTCTAGATTTGAACATCTGTATGATGTAGTAAAAGAAACCTATAGATATGCATATGTAAGATCTGAACACATTATAGTACAAACGGTAAGGTATTTTATGTTAATTAAACAGTTATTATGATTTAAACATTTACTATAACTTCTTCTTTCCGTAGTCTTAAATATTTGTAATCGTGTGTTTAAGCTGAGACTTTTGAATGTTTAAATGAGAGCTTCTGAAGCTGCGTTCAGACGAAGGTATAAAAGGCATAAATGGTTTAAGCAGAGCTGCTTTGCCAGGCAACCGGTCTGTCCTACGTCACAAAATCTTGTTTAGGGCTTTTGGCATAAAGTTCGAAGTTTTCAACTTTATGCTGACTTGGGATAAGCGTCGACCAATCAGAGTGAACGCGGGAAACCTGAATAGGAAAACCGAGGGGCAAATCTGTAGACACATTCACACATGCGCAAATTTAGCTTCTTTAATGCTTTTTAGATCCTGTGTTGCAGGTGTGAACGGAATTCTCGCAATTTATTCCTTGTAACTATGCCTCTGGGACATTTACGTCGCCGTCTGAACGCAGCCTGACAACTATGTATTGTTGCTACTTTATTTCATCAGTAATGCCTAATTTGTACCCCGGCTTTAGCATTTTGCAAGCTGATGTTTAAAAATATGCGTCAATAAATATCTGAGTCAGCTGAATTAGTCTATTTTATGCGTAGTCACCGAATGTGGTATCTGCTGCATTTGAAATTTAATTTTTGTGTTACGTTAATTTAAACTGTTTTACAATGTGCATTATTAACTAACAGTTTCAAATATTTGATCTGTTATTATTAGATACAAAATATGAGTAATTTCAGCATTTTGTGTCATTGGGCTGGCATTTTATTTAAAGAACTATATTTCTTTTCATTTTCTCGTTTAAAGATTTTAGTGTATTGTTTCGCTTTTCATTCGAGTCTGTTGCCACTCGGAAAAACGTAAGATATATTTTTTCACATTTAACCTGTCCATTATTAATTAATTAACTAAACTATTTCAATCTTAAAAATGTGTTTTTTTTTCATTTTAATCTGATTGCTTTAAATAAAAATGCGTTTAACTCATGGGATATTTAATTAAAAACGTTAGATATATTTATAAAATTATATTACATATTTTTTCACTTTTTAAATATATAGAATTTATATAACGTTTTCATGTTAGTTTAAATGCATAAGATACTTTTCTTTCATATTTAATCTGTCTGTTAGTAATTAACAAACAAAACTATTTAAGAGCAATAGATGCATTTTTTTAAAAATATTATTTTTTTACGATTTAATTCGATTGATTCAAATTAAAATGCATTTAATTCATGACATATCTAATTCAAAACATCAACTATTTTCATAGAATTACGAGTACGTTACATACGTTTTCAAATTTTTAAATATATAGAAGATATATAGCGTTCTCATATTAGTCTAAATCAGGATTTCTCAATATTTCTTGCCTCATGCATCCCTTTCAACCTTGTTAGAAGTTCAGCCCTTCATTCCTTTCCAAAACTTGAAAATCAAGTATGTATTTATTCAGATTTAGATTATTTTTTAATGGGCTTTGTTAAGCAAACACCAAAAAGTGTAGGAAATGTTGAAAAATATCAAACCTTGAATAAAAGTAGTTTTTTTTTTATAATCATGAGATAAAACTATATACTGAACACCTAAATAAAAGGCTGAACGCAGCTAAACTGAAAAGCTAAATAAAACGTTGATTTGAAACTAACCTTGAAATTCTCACATTCTTAAATCTTGAAATTCAAGCCTTACGCATAATTACTTTGGCAGTGAGATCTACTCATATTTTTGCAATGCAGCTTTTAACCGGTTTGGAACCTGGTCATGATTGCATTAGGAGAAGAGCAATCCTGTTCTACCAGAAGCTGGTGCGTTTGCCCGGCAACCCTTTTTGGTGGAACTGTAATAAGGAAACTTCTAGGAAACTTAAAACTCAAATTGGCTTTATACAGGCTGCTCAGGAAGAATCTGATGCTTTGAAGTTCAGCCGAGATTATGTAATTTTACCTCCTCCCCCTTTTTCCTTGGACCTTTTTGAATTTGAATATAAATCTTGATCCTATTCAAAAAGTTGTTAAAAACGAAATGAGCGATTCACAATTAATATCTATTGCAATGGAAACTATTGGGGTTCGCCATTCTCAAAATGAATGGTTGCATGTCTATACTGACGGCTCTATGTTAGCGAGAACGCGTGGTACTGGAGCAGGTATCCTTAGCAATCTTTTCAGTTTCTACTTACCAATGGGGACCTCTTACTATTGCCTTTGATGCTGAAATCGAAGCTATTCCTGTGCCTATTCAACAACTGTCGATTCGTAGCCACACTTTTGCAAAGGCAGTCATATTGTCAGGTTTCAAAATTGCGCTTCAAGCTCTTCTGAATAATCAAAATAGTTCCCAAAGAATCTTAGACCGTAGGCCTTAAGGCAATGGCACACAGAATTTCTTTCCAATGGGTTCCAGCCCACTGTGGAAATATGGGAAATGAAAAAACTGATACATTGGCTAAGAAAGGAATTTTCATAATGCAACGCATTAAGCGACCACTTTCATTTCATATGACTTAATTGTTTGTTAACCTGATTCTTAAGAAAATTAAGCAGGATATGATTCAACGTGCTATGGATAAATGTATGGAGGATTCTGAGGGAAGAGACAACTTTAATTTCCAGTTATCCTAGAAAGACAGCGGTAGCTCTATTTAGACGTTCCAAGTTCCTCTTTAAGCCGCGATTAGCACGCAGTAGTTACGTGCTGTGTTCCGGCTGTCTTGATATAGATGCTACTAAGAGCGCTGCAGGTGGGGAAATGCTTGAGCTGGGCGGTGCAGGAAGCTGAGATGTAGAATTTAGACGTCTGATCGGACATGACTGTTAAGAGACCACCTCTACAGAATTAAAGTGGTGGATTCCCCAAACTGCATTTTGTGTGACTCCACTCAGCCTATGACTTTTGACCATTTAAATAATTGTATTGCACTCTCTCGGCTTGAGGGCATTGTTAAAAAATAATGGAGAGCCCGTGAATGTAAGCGCTAATGTTTGTCATTTGTAAAATAAATAAAATAAAATAAATCTTGAAATTCTCACCAAGGGGAAATCATCCCCCCCGTTGAGAAACTCTAGTCTAAATGCGTATTCATCTAATGCCCTATAAAATGTTTCACTATTTCACCTGGGCCATATAATTCGATAATCCGTACTGATAAATCATATTAAACTTTAAAAGATCCTTTTAGGTGATCGTTAAAATCTAAGCCTTTCAGATTCTTTCTTTCTTAAATTTTAATTTAGTGCTTATTTTCTTATTAAAATGATGCATGAAGATGCTGTTAGGGTAAATGGAATTATAAGAAAGAAAATTTCAACCGATTTTCTCTAATTATTTCAGAGTGTATTGTTTAAACGCAAAAATTACTGTATAGTATTGTTAGCTTTAATCTCCGTTATTAATCCCAGGATGGCTAGGGTAAGTTGAGCTTTCACTTTTCATTCAATTGGGATACCTCTTGCATTTTATAATTTCTTTTTTATTGCAGTAAATATATACATATATACATATCATTACGGAACATTCTTAATCTCAGTTACATTCTCTCGCTTTCCGATTCGATTGCTATC
>KK112230.1:40720-91082 GCA_000611955.2 Stegodyphus mimosarum | reverse complement strand
CTAGGGTAAGTTGAGCTTTCACTTTTCATTCAATTGGGATACCTCTTGCATTTTATAATTTCTTTTTTATTGCAGTAAATATATACATATATACATATCATTACGGAACATTCTTAATCTCAGTTACATTCTCTCGCTTTCCGATTCTCGATTGCTATCGTACGCCCCCTATCGGCGGCTTTTGTTTTACAATGCCATCTATCGGCTGTTAACAGTATTTAACGACAAAATCAAAGGGACTGTATTGTTAGTATTCATCAGAACTTCGATTTCTTTTATAATAAGGTTCCCCGAACTTTCCGCGGCATGAACTGTCATTAAGACGTCATTTATCATTTTATTATTTAAATTCCGGCTCATTGTAGACTATGTATAATAATGTACTGAATGGATGCCTTATTGTGATCAACAGAATGACCAATCCTATTTATTCTGTTTATAATAACTGATCCAAAAATGATTTTAAGTTTCATATCCTTCTGATAGATGGCAGCACGACCGAACAAGCTGTCAATTTGCATTCTTCCCTCTGACCGTTACGGGTTTAGCACTGAAATTTTAAAGTTCCTCAGAATGTTGTGAATAAATTGCGTTTTCTTAATTATATTTAAAAAATGATTATTTCGCTTTGTACTTTGATTTCTGTTGTCCCAATATATATCCAAATTAAAATCGGATGCATTAAAATCTGGCAGAAATTTTCATGTGTAAATGAAGGAAGTAAGCCTTCTATACGAAAGGAAGTAAGCCTTCTATACGAAATTTTCCTTTCGTAACGCTGAGAAAGAATTCCTCAATTTCAACTGTGCCATTGAGAAACTTCAAAACTGTCATCTTCATGTTGAGGAATTTTGAAAGAAGTATTTGTGTAACAAGAAGTATATATCATTTACATTCATGCTCTTGAAAGTGAATCATAGGATTATTTTGAATTTCAAATGCCCTTCGTTCCAGTTAATATATTATACGCAAAAGAGCGAAGTTGTGAATTAGACATATTTACCTGCTTTAAAATAGGTAATACCTACTTTAAAATAGGTAATAACGCCAAGGTTATCTGATATATCGATTAAAAATAATTTTCATGCAGAAAATCAATCAATCAATGCTAATTTTTTTAAAGAATTGATAGTTGTGATAAGATTTGTAAAGAACCATGTTCCTTCTGTTCACATAGCCATCTTTATAAGGAAAGAAGTAACAGATTCTTTTTTATTTGAAGTTCTGTGTAAACTGTGTATTTCACTAGTTCCCGAAGGTTTTAATTGTCAAAGAATTGGTATCAATTTTCGTTTCTTTCGTTTTCTGAAATGTTTGTATGGAATGTTCTTGCTCTTCTAGAGTCAGCTTCCATTCCTACATACGAAATATCTCGTTTAAAGCTTTCTTCCCCAAGATCTCCACAGCCAGTTAGCAATAAGTACAATACGAAGGTCAATCTGAAAGTTTTGAAACACAGCGAAATGGCAGATGCTTAATTTACCATATCTTAGGAGTGTTCAAAGAATTTTCCTCCAGCATCAACGCAGCACTTGTAGGCGAATTTCCCAAAGATTAAATACCTCAAGCCATCCATTTTTTGGAATCGGTAAGAAATGGACTTTTTTAGCCTTATCAGTCTGATCTCCGGAGTGAAAACGACAGTCCCGTAAATTTTGTTTTCGATTAAAAAATAGGAAAATCCAGAAATTCAACTGTCAATCTTGCTGAATGTGCTGAAGTCCCCTAATTTTCACTTCTTGAAGAATTTATGGAAGACAGTAAGTGAGGAGTCAGTTAGCCGTAGCTATCATCTGTTCCTCTAACTCGATAGATTTCACCACTCGTGTGCTTTTGGAGAAAATGGGATACATTACTTTTTTTTATTGTTCGTTCCCTTTTCACTATTGTTGATTTTGAATTATCTTCAACAAAGTTTCATACGTAACTTCGTTGGCATGTTAGAACGAAAAAAAATGGCATGAGTGTTTCATTAACAGTTATGATTTAAAAAATAATATGGATAATTTATAGGAGCTCAACGACAAGCTAATATTTTTCATATGCACCTCTTCATGAACAATTTTATGTATAGCTATGGATCCAATGTTAAGTTCCTTCTATAGCATTCGGGAGCTAAACCGATTATCATTAACAACATGTTTCGTATACCCACACATTTTCATGGATTATAGCTGACAGTTTTCTTCATTAAAGCGAATATTTCGACCTCTACGAAATTCTAAAAATTGTCTGAACACAGTTGCATGATATAGAGTCTCATTCCCATATGTTAACTGTAGAGGTGATTATCTCCTCTTTTATTGGTAAATTGTACTTCCTCGATTATTAGCCCAAAAGGGTTTTTAATTTCGTTTTGGCATTTTGCGTTGATTCACTATAATGGCGAATCAGTTTTTAAATTTTTACCGTTAAATATTAGAGGCCTGTATTACATTTAAAGAAATTAAATAATGAAGAATCTGCATAAATGTATATATGTTTCTCGCATTGTGACAAAACAACGGTACCTAGACCCATGCAATTTTGAATATTGAACGTTTTCACCCGAATATGAGCATCTGGAAGCTCAAATTTGGAATTTGTTTTATTATGTATTTCATATTTTGTAAAGCGTTTATGAGTTTTTGATTAAGACACTCAACGATTTCAAAGCAAGCAACGGCAACACTGTACGGGGGTAGAAAGAAAAGAAAAAAAATATTCCTGGTGAAATTATTATACCTGTTAAATTTTACGGTTTAAGCGCGAAAAACATGATATTTAATAAATAAAGGTAACACACGAAACACTAAAAAATGTCCTTTTGGGCCTAATATAAAATCTGAAAGCTTTCAGATTTTTTAGCCCAAAGGGCGTTAGCCCAGGATAGCTATTAATTTCGTTTTAGCATTTTGCGTTGAATCATCATAAACGTCATATCACTTTTCAGATTATTGTCACCAAATGTTTATAGCCCTGCGTTATATTTAAAGAAGTCAAATAACGAAGAATCTGCCTAAATGTTTGTATGTTTCTCGCATTGTGATAAAACAACGGTACCAGTGCGCCATTTTTTAAGCAGCAACCTACATAAAAGTATTAGCATAGTACTTATAGCTTAAAATTTGGAATAGAAGTGCAAAGAGAAATGTGCGACATTTTCTTTAAATGTCCCATATTTTTGTTCTTTTTGTTCTTTTTTTAAATTCGAACATTTTCTCTAAATTAATGTTAAATAAAATTTTCTTTAAATTTAAACATTTTCGTGAAATACGAAGGGATATTTAAAATGTGTGATGTTCAACGTTTTGGCACAGAAGAACACTGTAATGCTGGTTTATATTGCGGCGCGGATAAATAAGAAAATAGCCTTTACATTTTATACTGAACATCACTTTTAGATGTTCATTGTTTATTTTAACATTATAACATGTTAGTTAATATATAGCATACTTTACATGTCTCAATGTTTTCGGTAAATAATTAAAAAGCGATTTTGATAATTCATAAAGGATTTCATTTGAGGTTAGTTTTCAGGCTTAAAGATATTTTCCATTATTAAGCAAAAAATAAATCTGGGGTATGATATCTGAAATAAAAAATTAATTCTTGTGATATAACGAATTCCGAGATTCCGCTGGATCGAAAATAAAGGTTGATGTATCATAGAGAAAGATACAATTCAATATAGAAGGTTTTGCTCATTAAAACCCCCTACAGAAAAACTTATTTGCAACACACTACTCAGTTCCCTTTGCTGTAACTGTAACTAGACACTCAAAAAAGAGTCAGGAGTCAGTCAGTATTGGTTAATTTCAGGGACATGGAGGTGAACTTGTAGAGACATTAGGTTATTTCGAAGCAGGAGACATGAAAAATGAGCAACGACTTCGCCGGTAATCGAACCACGGACCTCTCGCTACGCGTCGAGCATGCAGACCACTACACCACGAAGGCATGCGAAGATACTGCGATACTGCTGTGTTGTTCTGGGTATCTATTGCCAAGGCAATACTTCCCAGACATTCAAAGTGTAAAGTCCTAATACAGTGGAAAGCCTGGAGTGTTTCCTCTGAGAGGAAGATTTGATGAGTAACGCATGCGAAGAAGGCGGGAGAAGTACCTTATATACTCCCCCTTCTAAAGGGCGACTGGGGTTTTGGGGACCCAATTGCCAAATCGCGGTGGTGGAGAATCATCATCCACCCCCTTTTTAGTTCGGGCGCCAGTGTAGAGACATTAGGTTATTGCGAAGCAGGAGAAGTGAAAAATAAGCAACGCCTCCGCCGGGAATCGAACTACGGACCTCTCGGTTACGCGTCGAGCGTGTAGACCACTACGCCACGAAGGCATGCGAAGAAGGCGGGAAAAATACCTTACAAACTATGCGTATTATACATATAACTTTAAAACATGAAATAATATTCTCAGCATAAAAAATACTGAGGGTGGTATTATATCCTCAACAGGAAAATCTCATTTTCCCAAATTAAAAGTGTATTACTGAATTTTAAATATTTTCTTTCTTCTACAATTTCCATTTTGATAGTTGACGTAACATTCTCAGACAAATGCGATTTTATACTTTTTTCGAATTGAAATTTCAGTTGAAATTCAACTTCTGCTAGCGCAAAATAATTCTGTTAATTGCTTACAACACTACTTTACTGCTGCACAAACTTAGAATATCCAATATTGCAGCAAGAGTAATACTGAAAATTCCAGATTCTATATTTCGGAAACCACTCAGCATAATCAAAAATAAACTAAACTATTTTTTAACATGTGGTATAAACTAAGCGTGCGTAAGTATGCTTGAATCTGTCAATATATTCAGATTTCACTCTGTGCTTTATGTCTTATAAGTTTTTTAAAGAAATTATAAATATTGCATATTCTAATGGTGTACAATATGCTGTTTCATTGCAATTCAAAGCCGAGAACATTTCATATGTAAATATGATATGTAACAAATACATAACAAATATGCAGAGAAAATGGATTTCGAAAGAAAAATAACTTCTGCTTCCCGGATTTCTTTCAAACTTTCACGAGTTCTGTTATTTGAATCGAATTCATTACCAGCGTAAATTTTTAATATGATACTTGATATCCATATACTGATTTATGCATGGATTTGTGAGAGAAGTCGATGTAACCATATTGCACATTTATAGTAAAATAACCGATGAAATTTGTTTCGTTGAAAATATCAGGTCTGAAATGTGAAAGTGGGAAAGATTTATTCATTAAAGATGAAATATTTTTCTCCTATTTAATTTAATGGGAAACGAATTGGATCCAACGGATCAATATTGATCGGTGTATAGACTTCTTCAAAACTCTTGCTTGAAAGTTTAGACAATCATTATATGTTCTAATTATGTGGCACTACTTATTTAGAAAAATATTTGATTAAAATTTTAACTTAAATATTTGTTTACATGCATTAAATTCTCAGCGCATTTACAGTGAACTTACTGAGGCAGTATCGCACACATTTTTATGAATAAAACGTCACATTTAATTTGATGTTTTAGTTGAGGGTCAAGAAAATATCAAAAGATTTCATTCTATAATAATTTTTCACTCAAAAATTATATGCTAGCAATGACAATAGAAAGTAACATATTACTATAGCGTATAAATTAATGGGAACAAAATGATAGTTTTGAAATTAAGTCCATACCTTCATATACAGGCCTACCAGCGGCAGAGGGGTAAAAGCCGCTGAACACAGGTAGTTCGGTCCAGGGTTCGAGTGCAAGCGAACCGGCTGGCTGCATGGGAGTTTTCGTGGTTTTCCCACTTGTAACGTGGATACGAGCCAGTTTCTGTTAAGAAGACTTTCACGAAACATACCTCTCCGTGTAGTGCTTAAGGGTGGAGCATGTAATACTTGCAAAAAATACCTTCATATACAGTAATAATAAAAAAAATAATAGGAAAAATATGTCCTCTTTTAGCACAGATGACCTCTATAATGCACTTAGGCACTGACTCTTCTAGTCTAGTTCATATATGCTTTACTTCTATATCGTACCATTTCATACCTATCTTAACTTTCATAACATTTTTAATCATGCGCTCTTTTGTTTTAAACTGTATTTTACTAAGATGTTCTATGAGAATATGCGACAAATGTTTGATTGAATTTAAGTCTGGTGAATTTCCAGGCCAATCTAGCACAATAATTTTATTTTCCAACATATTTTCCAACATGAAACTGCTAACAGATTTTGAATTGTGCCATGAGTCGACTCATACTCAAATGTTCCTGCAAAGGTTTTCGAGAATGGCACAATACTATATTTTAAAATTTCTACATACTTCGACGCCATTGCGTCAATAGGAACTAGATTTCCAGTCCCATCTATAGAGAAATCAACCACAAAATATTAGCTTTTGTGGGTATTTTACGGTTTTTCGGATATGTTGCTGTCTTTGCTGCATTTAACAACATTAGATGATTAATGATGAACAAGTAAATGAGTGTCATCGCTGAAATGACCTTTTCCTAGCCATTTGTGGTTGAAGGTAGATAGTGGATTATTTTGGATAGTGCATTAGGAAGATGTGCATGATTTTGGACCACAATAATCGCTTTACTTCAGCTGATGTGTCAAAAGTTGCTTTTAACAAGCTTTTACGTCTTTCGACCAGCAGCGAGAAGTCTATGTTGTACGTTTGAAGGAAGAATATCAGTGCTAGTATATAACAGATCTCTTTAAAAGTCTACTAGTTCTTATTGGATTAATAATTACGTTTCGCAGTAGGAACCGATCATATTTTGGAGTCGTTTCCCTTTTCCTTTCATATTTACTCTTCCTTTCCGAAGAAAATGATTCCGTTTCATTGTGTTCGCTCTAAATTCCAGAAAAGTTCGATTTTCGAACACCAACAGCAATATTTGTATCAAACATAGAGGTGTGATTGCTAAGTGCAATAATCTTCGCTCTCTTTCTAGTGGTTATATCCATTTTTAATACACTAAAATAAATGAATGCAATGCGTACTTAAAAAGTATGCAAAAGTAACATGCTCTTCTCACAGAAGCAAGCTTAAAAACTGTGCAATAATTCTAAATCATTGTCTAAAACAGTTCTAAGTAGTCAAAACCTGACATTCAGATGACATTAAGGCAGAACAAAACTGCTTTGAGGGACCTGATAGCTTAGCTGCTAATCAACCAAATTTCGTGAAAAAAATCGCTTTGTCTCAATTAATTTTCACACTATAGTACACTTCTAAAAATATTACATTAACGAAATGGAAGTGTATAGCGAAAAGGCTTAAGCTTCTTTCAAACATAGTGTTTATAAAAGTTAACTTTTTATGTCATAAATTAAAAGACTGCTAAAAATCGCCGATTACATATTTCAGATTAGTTTGATTATTAAAAAAAATACCTGATTTAAAGTCTTAGAGTTTGTAGAATTTTTCTAATATGTAGGATATGTAAAACATTGAATAGAGTAGCAAAATTAAAATCATGATAACGATAAAAAACTGTCATCTTGAAGAAAATTTGAATAATTTAAACTGCAGCTTCAATAAATATTTCCTTTTTTCCCTTTGAAAATTATTCACCAGGATTAAATCCCCAATGATGATGGTGTAGCTAATAATTTTTCAATTTTTATATAACATAATAAAAACAATGGATTTTCCATTAGTTTGTTTAAAAGTAGAAGAATAAATTCTTCCCGAAAGGTCACATCGATGTGCTATATAATAATTACTGTTTTTGAAAGATTAGTTACATTCAATTAACGAAATATTTTGTACAGTCAGGGACTTTCGAAGTAGGGAACATAAAAAATAGCAGTGCCCTTACCGGGACGCGAGCTCCGGATCTACCGCTTGTTAACAGAACATGCTTCCCGGTTATACATAAAGGCAGGCGATTGGAAAGGACAGAATTCCTTACATTTTCCTCCCACTGAAAGTGCAGTTGTGGAGAGGGTATTTAGACATAAAATTCAGGTAGTGACAAAGTTCCGTCTATTAGATTTCAGTTCAGACTCTTAGAGGATTTTTGTATATTTTTTGAACCAGCAAACACGGTAAATCTTGTTATGCTGTCACTGGTATTTGAACTCCTTACCTCCCGATTGTCTGCCAACCGTGCTTCCAATTACATCAAAAAGGTACGAGGTTAAGAAGAAAAAAATTCCTTTGAATTTGACCTGATTAATATTCATACAGAAAACAATATTTATTTTTATATTCACTTAATATTTGATACCATATATTTAGCATTATAAAAATAGTTTCTTCTAGCAGTTTAGTTTGATTAACTATCTTCCGAGAACATTTATAAATACTAGCTGCAATACTCGTTTTGCGCCAGATCTTGAAGATAATCGTTTACTGTTAGCAGAACGCAAGGCGTTCTGCCAATGTGGCAAAAAATGGATAAGCTCCTACCGCCATTTAGCGCCAAGAAAAAGAGATTCTGATTTCATTGATTTATTTGGGTAAAAAATGATTTTTTCTTCTCACCAGGTTACTATCTTCTGACCTGCGAATCTAGAGTCCATACGTAGTACCGCTGCGCTAATTCATTCCCTTCATTCCCTTAAAGAAATGCCAGTAGGAGAAATAATCTATTCGGCTGGCATCTTGTTTTCATTTAATTAGCAATATCTTCGAGAATTTTCAAGACGGATTGAAAATTTTAACTTAGTTGCTGCTGTGTAAGTAATCTCAGTCACCTTTTTCCCTTCACTTCCTCATCCCTGCAAAGACCTAAACTAATAATCGATGACACATTGTAGCTACAACGTTACATTGTACGTAATCCTCACCACTGACATTCAGGTAAAGTTCCTGAATATAGAAGATGTTGTCTCGTGAAATTATGAACTCAGTTTTTCTGTAGTAAAGAATCATGTTGGACAACAAAAATTATATCTTAGGCTATTTAGAGAAGATACGATGAGGACATCAAGACTTTTAAGACTTCTCAATGGAACTAAAATACAACCAGCATAAGCGTATCCTCAAGTTTCAGATGACGTCGAGACCACTTTGCTGGAGACCAGAAGAACTTTGCCAGTTTGAGACATTTCCTGAAGAGAAGACAAATAAAACAAACATAAAAAATGAAAGGATTGAAAGAAGAAACGGAAATTTATGTTGGTTGGACAATTATACTTTCGACCGCGGTTCAAAAATTCATAAAGCCACAGCCGCTGCCTCTTTGTCTTCTCCTGTATGCTATTCTGCAAATTTCTCGATGCGGAAGAAACTTTTTCCAGTGTTACTTTCTCTCAGGTAAAGGGCAAGAATGATTTCTGCTTGATTCGGAAACGCTTCCAAATACTGCAGCAACCTCCAAAACGTCACAAAGGAATACCAAATCTCACATAGCAAAGATAAAAAGAAAGAAAAGTGTAAAAAAAAATTTCTGGTATTTTTTCTGGTAAAGAAAAAATACCAGAAATTTCAAGTATTGCGCTCAGTAGCAGATGCAAGGAATCCTTAAAAGATCAAAAATCATGCCCTCCCCCCAATTTTACAAAAACGGGGCAGACTGTTTCCATTATCATAAAAAGACACGAACAGTATTATTTACTGAAATAGAGGCGTCAGATGATGAAAATACGGAACAGAATTCAGAATTCTATAGGAAATTCAAAATGGCCTAAAATATTTTAATTAAAACTATTCAAAGGCCGAATAGTTTTTTGAATAATCACAAATTTGAGATTCATATTTACTTAAATACGTATTTAGGTATTTTTAAAATCAAACTAATCATTATCGCTTTATTTAACTTATTTAGGAAAATATGTCTTCTATTTCAATAGTGTCTTAAACCATAACCTGACAAAACTGTACAGAAATTATAATAGCAAATAAATGAAACGGTACCAACTGTCCGTACGAAAAACTTTTTAATGCAATTTTAAAGGTAACTGTGAGGTTAACGATAATGTTTGTTTAAATTTCTCGCAAAGATTTAAAGTTAATTTTACTTTAGCAAACACATTTCATCCTTTTCCTCAAATTCGAAGGGATTCTGTTATAAGACAGATGGAATTATAGGTATCGATTTTGTTTATTAGTTAGCATAATTTCAAGATGGTTAAGGATCTAATCTCATATGAGTATAATGGGATTGTAGCCGTCCAACCGGTATAGTGGTTAGCGTCGCTGACTGCCGTGCCGTAGGGCCTGTGTTCCGAATTCCGGAGAAGGCATGGATGTTTGTAAATGTATAGTGTCGGTGAGGCATGGCAGCACTTTAAATATGCGGCGAGCCGAAAGTCCTCTCATATGGTTTGGTGGAAGGGGAGAGGGGTGGGAGACCCTCGGACCCATTCCCCCGGAATGCTCTCCATCAAAAATGTGGCGGAACTGAGCCAAATTGCACTGTCACCTGTAAGATGCTCAAGGCTGTTGCCAACGACAGGCGTAATATTACGCTCCTTACGTCAGACGTCAGACAAGTGCTATACGTCAGACAAGTGACACACAACACACACAACATAATGAGATTGTTAGGTTCCGTAAGTATTGGAATACTAATTGCCAAGCGGGGACTTACTTTATATGTACTTATAGTTAGTTTATTCATTAAGACTTTCATCATAGGATGGCTGTATTATATTGTTAATTATATCACATTGTTCGCGTGTTTTCTGGCGTAACATTTGTTCGAAATTATCTGACTAAGATTATTCTCAATCAATAGACTTTTAACCAGTAAAATTCAAAATGAGAATTCTTAATGATAAATTAATCAATTATACGAAGTACACTTAAAACATTTACCATCTGGAATTCTGCTTATACGTTAAAAAGTTCTTGTATTTTCATATATAACTATGCGCAGAATAGAACTGAATATTCAGCAAACATTTTTCATAGCCTTCCCGAGAAAATCCTTTCTATTATATTTTGGAGAGAATCTAGCTCAATAATTTTCACCTGCTTTATCAATCGTTCTGCGCTTCAATCAGTCCCGTCACTATCCTTATATCACGTAGAATTCCCTGATCTGTAGGAACATCGGCTGATTCCTCCTGTAATTCCATTTCCTCGTGAGTTCCCTTTTTCCCCATCGTTCTCAGCTCTTACAACAATGCGTCCGTCTCTTAAGAAGTGACACACAGATTCTTCTTTGTCAATATCTACCAACTGATCAATATTATCTTCTAAAGGTCTCACTCCTAGAAGATATCTCCTAGCTGTAAATCACAATATATGGCACTTCGTCCCTTGTTTTGCTCTTTATTGTTTTCAATTTGATTCACCCTTCAAGCGATGTCAGAAAAATAAGTTTCTTCTATAATTTCGAATAGAACTTTTCGATATATTTCCCAAGTAAGGTGGATAGTATTATATGAAAAAGTGTTTTAATGTTGTCAAATTCAGAATACAAAAATATCATGATTCGCAGACAGCAAAAGTAATTCTCATTGCATTTCTGAAGCTGCAAACTATTCCTTGAGTAAGTGGCTAACAGGTAGTAAGTGGCTTGAGTAAGTAGGTGTTACAATAATGCGTAATCCTAATTCCAGATTAACTCACAAAAAGCAGGTAAAGACTTCAGGGTATGCTAGAATTCACTCTATGTTTAATTACATTACGTCTAGTAATGTAAGCTGAATGTGGAGCTGAAATTATAAAGGAAGGACCTAATAGTGAATATTTTCTTAATATTCATTTGCCTTTTTTTTGCTTTCGTTGATTTATTTTTCATGATTATTAAAAACGTTTTTCAATATTAAATTACTTTAAACATTATTTTTGTTAAAATGCATGCAAAATAGTTCCTTAAGAAGGAGAATGGAGCATTTTGAAAAAATCTTCAATTGACTGTTGATCATAAAACAATTTGTCTGATAGTAATAAAAAATAAATTAGGAGAGTTGAAAATGAAGCTGGGTTTGTCATGTGTAAAAGTCACACCTAATTAGATTGACATGACCAGATGGAACAAAAGTAGTCAGATAACTCTTCGGATGAATTTCGCTATCGGTGTCATTAACGAACGACCATAAATTATTGAAGAAATTCCATGTTCGAATCCCAGTCGACGACGAGAACTTATAATGGCCTTGAATCGCTGGGAAATCCTTGAAACTACAACACTGCAACTTCTCACCGAAACTGCAGAAGACTTTCCTGTGCTAGATCAAACGGTAGGTTAAGTATATACGCATACTGTTATGTTTTGATAAATCGTACTTTATTGTAAACTAGCGGAAGTACCTGATGCCAATTAACTTAGATTGAGAAAAATGATCTAACAACAGAGAGAACAATATTGCTGTAATCCTTCTCTAATAACGATGCAAAAAATACGATTCATAGTCAGACATTTTTTCAGTCTGATGCGATATGGAACCCTCATAAAAAATTTCGATAGAAATATAAACTAATTACCTCTCATTATATCAGCAACAATGGAACGCAGTTTTTAATGATTTTCCTCTTTCTAAATCAAATGATCGTGAAAACTCAAGTTCCATCCAATATTTCACCTGTATTCAATTTTAGTCGATTAAATGTGGCAAATAAGTTATCATAATTGACCAGAAATCAATAACGCGAACAAACAAATACAAACAGGCATTCTTCTTTATATATATAGATTTTGTAAAACTCACAAATTTTTTATTATCATCTCTACGATTTGAAAGCGAGCAGCAGCACCACTTTTCGAAACATTTTTATCTCCGACGCGTGAGACTGTTGCCACTTGGAAAAATGAGTGCGAAAATTAATGTTTTCAGAGTTTTTAATTAATAACTCGGCTGATTAAAGCAAGTCGAAGATGGAACTAGTCGAAATGGATTCTCAGGAATTTTTGAACCTGGAATAATGTATTTAATGTTTGGCAATGCTATTTTTATTTCATTGAAAAACTTAAAAATGTTTTATTAACAAATTCTAGGATTTGAAAGCGAGCAGTGGCAACAACTTCCGAAATAAAGCAGATTTTCATCTCCAGCTTGCCAGACTGTTGCCACTCGGAAAAATGAGGCCGAAAATTATTTGAATTTGGCCAAAAATTATTAATTTTCCCCGAGTTTTTAATTAATATTTCTGAGTTTAGCTACTTTTTTTTTGGAAAAAAGTGGATATCGACCTTCTCCAGAACCCAGGAAAGAATTGTCGAAATTTTGGTGACGATACCTATAGTAGTGACTGAGTTATTAGAGGACAAATAGACTTTGTTGTTTATATACGTATATAGATGAACAGAATGATAGAACTAATACTCTAGAACAAAATGATAGTTCACCTGCTTATGAATAAAGACGTCAACCGGTACTGAAGATCATTATTTTGTACCCGTAATTGAACTCAACTACATTTTCCTTATTTTTAGGTATTATTTAAATATTTCCAATGTTTTGTAGTTAAAAATTTATTCTTTTCGTTTTTCGTCTTGGAGTAAAATGCTTTACATGTAATTTCCTATGCTTTACTTACGTTATGTTAGCTTAGATTCATTATTTATTGTAAATAAAGGCTCTAAGGTTGGAACTGATCTGGAAACGAAATTTAAGCTATGCAGTCCTACAGGACAGGTTAGAGAGTAATCGCTATGTCTGAAATTGTATGACACAGACTTGCAAATGTTTTAAAGAATAATTTTTTTATAAACCTTCAATATGTAACATTAAAGGCTCGACTTGTCTGTATACAAGAACCATTACTCGTCGCAATGTAAATTAAACAATAAGAGTCAAATAGCTTTAATCGTAAAGTAGTCTGAGACTACACTGTCAAATAAACAGAACTATAGGCTGGCTGAATATTTTACCGGCGGGTAAATTTAAAATATTGGCTTCAGGATAATCCAAAGCCGAAATAATTACTTTTAGATAGAGCTGGCAAAATTTAGCTGCGGTACGCGAGTGTCGGAAACTCTCTGGCTAAGATTCAAAAAGCCCCAGCTTATACGAAACTAATTTGAATAAGCTAATTTGAATTCTAGTGAGGAATGCAGAAGGACGATATCATAGTAAAGATCATTACTGTTTAATTAACACAAATTACGTCACAAGGCATGAAATGACTTGTGTGCAGATTGTTTTAATAACAACTGTCTAGTATCATGCACAGAGAAAGCTGTTCTACAAGGAATTGAATTTGAGACAGTTTGTTCTGAGATAGTTATTTTTTCTTCCTGATTTATACTTCTCTACTTCTGATAATTACTTTGATTTGTCGTTATATTTCCCTTTTATATTGCAAAAGAATGACAATGCAGGCATACATAACTTGGTTATTTCTACAGTAGCACGTATACCAGAAAACATCATTGAACGACAGTCATTTAATACTATTTTCCCCCTCCTTCCAGCATGCTTTCGTGGTGTAACGGTAGCACACTCGGCGCATATTCGAGAGGTCCACTGTCGGCGAGAGCATTGCTCATTTTTCAAGTCTTCCTGCTTCAAAAGAAAATGACTCTACAATACAACCTCTGTGCAGAACGTTCGGTGCATGCCGTTCGGTGAATGACGTCATGCTCACTGTCAATGCTGAAGGTCATAAAAGTGTGTAACTGACTCATCCCGTGCCGGTCAGGTTAGAACTGGCCTGAATCAGTTCCAAAAAGGCGGCGCTGCGAGTGTGATTAGCGTGTGGAAACATCTCATTGTAGAATGAAGGTATTGTACTTGCGATCAAAAGTCAAAGTGGATGAGTGGAACGAGTATGCTGTTCTCTCTCAAACTTGGAAAATCAGCGAAAGAGATTCATGAAATGCTGATAACTATTTACAAAGAATGGGCCGATATGTAAGTATTTTAAGCGGATGCTACTGAAGACTTCCCCCGAAGTGGTCCCCCTGCAACTGCATGCACCTGGAATAACGTACAGAAAGTAAAGGAACGTTTGGCCGAAGATTGTCATATGACAGTGCGAATGATAGCGGAAAAATTGAGAATAGGTTGTGAGACGGCCCACATCATAATGACCCACAATTTGGGTAAACGGAAGCATTGCTCTTGACTCGTGCTTCACACTTTGACTCTGGAACAAAAACATCTTCGGCTTGACGCCTGTGGAGACCTCATCGATATGGCGGATTAAAACCAAAATTTCCTGAAAACTGTAGTTACGGGTGATAAGGTCTGATGCCTGAGGCAAAACGCCGAAGGCAAATGTCGTGGTGGTGGGGTTATGGGTCGCCAAAAGCAAGAAGGTACGAAGTGAGAAATTCTGCATCATGACAATGCGCGTGGTGTTCTTTGATTCTGAGGGTCTCATCCATAAAGAATTCCTTTCTGAAGGCACCATGTTAAATGCTGCTGCTGGAAATACTGAAACGCATGCTGTACCGGATCAAAGAGTTACGCCCCCAGTAAGCCAAGCAAAGCCACTGGATTCCGCTCCATGCAAATGCCCGGTCTTACACTACATTTCTGGTGCAGAAGTTCTTGGCCAACAGGGTAGCTGTGTCCCTGAATCACCCACCCTACTCCTCAGACTTGTATCCCCCGGATTTTTTCTTGTTCTCCAAACTGAAATCATTTGTCAAGTTCCAGAGGTTTTCGGGCATTTCCAACATCCAACGTAATGTTACGAAGCTATCCCTAAAGACGACTACGCTGGAAGTTTCCTGGACTGGTACAATCGTTTCCAGATGTGCATTACTACCAATGGAGATTACATCAGAGAAGAGTAACAGCTGTTTCATGTAAGACAACAATCCATTATAATATAGATACATTCAGCAAGGTTTCTGGACAGAGGTTGTAGAAAATAGTCTACAAGCTGTGCTGTATTGATTGTACAACTGTTGGTATTAGTTAACTCCTAATGCATTTCTCGCGAAAGAATTTTCTGTATAAAACTTTTTTTTGTGAAACATGTGAGCGCTACTGATAGTACTTATTACAAAAGTTGCTTTTAAATAAATTGAGCAGCAGTGGCCACGTAGAGAGTTCCACTGAAAGCTGACAATTTGACTATCGTTCTGGTTTCAGTAAACTGCTTAGTTGCATGAAGGTTTCAAGGATTTTACATGTGATGAACCTGTTTTCATTAGAAAGTCCTTCAGGAAGACATACTTTCCTGGTCCCGCATGCTTTGTAATAATCTATTAAACAGACAGACAAACAATCGAAAAAACAACGCATAATCATCTGCAAAACTCCGTATGCGTCAGTGATAGAAGGAGCGAGCAAAGCTTGTATGAGTATCTTCTATATGGCTGCTAAAGATATTACAAATCTATTCTATTTTTTAGAGGATACATTCCACATTACGTTAAACGCATTCTTTTTCTGTGAAGGTAGTCTTAAATGCTTCTTTTTTCACATATGATTTACTGATGCAATACAGCAGATACTCGTATATTGCAAATAAAACTTGACCTAAGAAAATAATCTCTGGGACTCTAACGCTATTCTTCTTTAATATGAATTTACAGAGATAGTCAGTTACTCTTGCATAAGCATTAGATCTCTTCATAACAAACTGAAGCTTTATTTCTTTAAATATTGATCCTAGGATATACTTCCAATCACAAATTTTCTCAAGACGAAAACAAAAATAAAAAAAAATTGCTTCAGCTTTGGAGGAAGAAGTATTGTATAAATTTCTAAAGCTAACTTTAAGTTATTTTATGAGCCTACAATATTTATCCTTCTTTAATAAATTATATACAAAACATTCCTTAACCTTCCATTAAAATATCATAGAATTTCTCGAGACTGAATTTAATCACGTAGGTAAATTTTTACTGAGCACTCCTAAGCGATTTCTAACAGAGTATTATGATATTTACGGAAAACTATAAAAGCTGTTTGTTTGGACCTGTGATGATTTGGTATTGCGAAAAACAGCATCTATATTAAGTGTATACTTGCCTTATGAAGCCAAAAATAACTAATAATTCCAGTTTTGTATAGAAGAGTACGAAGCATTTTGTATTTAGCCTAACAAAGCTTAGAGAATAGTTTATTAAAGATACAGCTTGCTTAGCACTGGCCGTAAGATAAATTACATTTTGCATTTATGACCATTTCTTACCCTCAGCGTAGGAAATGTCATGAAATTCGGTGCCATATTTCGAGAAATCAGTAATTGAAAGGACACGTTTTGGATCTTTATTTAAGGGAATAAAGGCTCTAGTTTCTTGAATACACATATTGATACATTTAAGAGAGGATGCATTATAAAATATTGGACGAGATCAAATCCCCCTCTATTGAAAGTGTTCATGAAAAATGTTAGTATACAATTTTGTTAAATATTAATATGATTATTTTCATTTGAAAGCTAAAACTTCTACTTAATTAAGTTAACTTCTACCTAATAAGAAAGAATAAAAGGATGAAAAATAGGGAAATGAAGGTGGTGGTATAAGAAGGAGAATCTGTTTTCTGCAAGCTCCATTACTAAAAACACAAAATCGTATGAAATGAACTAGAGTCTCTGCACTAAAATACGAAATACACTAACACATCATCTGTTTCTTCTATAGAGGACATGCAATAGCCATTATTAAATATTTCAAATTGAATGAACGTGACAGGAGGTTTAAACTATTCTTTTAAACAGAGGAGTATTAAAAAGTTTTAAGATGTAAAACATGTTGTATTTTTTCTATTACTTCCTTAACAACTGATTTACAGTAAAATGCATTTATATCTTTTTAACCATCTGAATTTCAGCAATATGCGATAAGTATCTAGAGCCATTAGGTTATTTAGAAGAAAAAGATGTGCAATGCCCTCTCCGGGACTCGAACCTGGGCTTCTCGAATACACACCGAGTGTGTGCTTCCGTTACACCACGAAGGCATACAAAAAGGTGGGAGAAAATACCTTTTGTACTTCCCCTTTTAAAGGGCGAGTGGGGATTAGAAGACCCAATCGTCAAATCTTGTTGGTGAAGAATCATCATCCACCACCTTTTAGTTTGAGCGCCATTGCAAATTTATTAGGTTATTTTGAAGAGGGAGACATGAAAAATGAGCAATGCCCATTATACTGCGAAGGCATGCAAAAAGGAGGGAGAAAGTACCTTATAAGCAATATTTAAAAAAATATGAACTTGTAATGTTGTAATAACTTTTCACATCAAATTGTAGTCTTCTGGAAAACTGTATACTTCGCAGAAGATGTAATTAAGAGCCCTATTTTAATGGACCCTTCTACTGAAATATAAGCACCTATTATACAACCCCTGTGCAAGGCATTTCATGGAGAAATTCTCTGCATCCTCTCAAGTAATGCATAGCGATCGGAAATGGAAAGCAACAGGAAGAAGAAACTGCAACGACTGCAGTGAAAAGGGAGTCACACAACGCAGATCTCCTCTCCACATCTGGTTCGATCAAGAGCTTAAACGCACTTTTCAGTTTGAGGATGAATGTGAAAGTTATAGAGTTTACGAAAATTGAGTGGAAAAGTTTTTCTAAAGCTTTATCTCTGAATTCCTTTTTGAATATTACACAGCTTGGGGCAAAGTTCTTTTTCTCTAGCACCGTGTAAAGTTGTTCCGAGTGCTCCATGAAACTAATCGAGTGCCTTATGAGTGCTGGAATAGGATCCCACTTATCTTTGAAGGTAAAGATAGTGAAAGCTTTGCAATAAATGTTTGAGATCATGAACACGGAATTTAGTATTTGCACTGAAATTAAAACTTCTAGATCAGGAACAAGAGGCTAATAAATAATTCATTTTGTTTTTCATTTTACGATGCTTACTGTTTTAAAATAAGCTTATTTTTTAAGCATCAAGCTGAAAAGGAACAAAACTAAAGACAGAACATTTCGTAACAAAAGTTAATTTAAAAAAAAAGGGAGGTTGATAAAAAAATAAAAATAAAAACGTAAATTATATTAAGCAAATAAAATCTGAAAGGGTTCAGATTTTAAAGATCACTTAAAAGCGCTCTTTTAAAGTTTAATGCGGTTTATCAGTACAGATTTGAAAGAGCGGAAGATTTTATAGGATATTAGATGAATGCACATTTAGACTAACATGAGAACGTTAAACAGTGTTACGAATTTTGTACTTAGATACATACTTTTAGTAGAATTATAAGTAAAATTGTTGTATTTTTCTGTGTGATGTAGCGCGAGGCGAATTTTAAGAGAAAACTAGGCTTGAAAAGTAAGAATATAGGAGCACGTGCATTTAACATTGAGCAAACGGATATCTCGGTAATTTGTACTGAAACTGAATAAATGTAATTGACCACTATATTAGCTGTGACCGTAATTCCATCCTCGTGTTGCTTTCGAGTAATTTCGAGAAGCAAAAATTACGAGAAATATCTCGCGGCCAGTTGAAAACTATTTATGGTCGAAGAGAGAACATACTTAGTTATTGTTAGTTACTTAGTCATTGTTGTTGGGAGTTGTTTAGTTCCGCGTGTACTGAGATATCCGAGTTAGCTTTCTGTTTAGTTGCGCTTTGTATTGTGTTGTATTTAAAGGTTTTGGTAGTTTGAAGGATAACTACTGATTATACTGTGTGATATTGCAAATATTTGTGAGAAAAATTTCAGAGTTCTGATGTATTTCTCTTAATAAGAATAAATTTTATTAACCTATTATCAGACTTGTGCGTTCAATCTATTACGAACCGGTACGCAAGCAACAACAGCTTCTGTTAAAGTGGAAAAATATGCAACGTAATTCTAGGAAAATATTTAATGTTTTTAATTAGATATGTCAAGAATGAAATGCTTTTTATTTAAAGCAATCAGATTAAAAATTAAAAAATTAATATTCGCAAGAGCTGAATCTATTGCTTTTTTTTAATAGCTCAGTTTGTTAATCAATAAAAGATAGATTAAATTTGAAAGATAATTATCTTACATTCTGACGAATGGTAATAAAACTCTAATGAAAAGTAAAACAAGGCATTTCCAGTTGAAACAACACAAAATTGTATTCCGAGACAAATAGCTCTTTTGGGAAAGTAATTGTATTGGTAAATAAGAATTTCGAAATTTTATTAACAGATATAAAAAAGAAGTGACTATATGCTTATTAAAAGAAATGCTATCGTGTGGATACAAAGTTGGAGAATACAAAAATTGAAAGCAAGTTGACAGTTACCCATTAAAAGTTATCAAATGAATTAATTACAAGTGAATTTTGTTACTGAAAAATAATTTTCATTCTTCTGTTTTAAATAAACGTTAAATAGTTTAAGTCTTTTGTTTTGTGCTCATGAAGTATGTATCGCTGCACTTCCATTCTCCATTTAGCGCAGCGTTGACTCTTTATAATATTGTTAAGTAATCAATGAGTCACAGAAATCAATGAGTATTTTCCTTAATTGTGACAACTTTTATCCTCATACCCGAACTGACTTGTCATTGACATTAAATAATCCTCTAATTGCTATATAATTGTGATAAAATTACTGCATATTAACTGGATATTAAGTGAATTGAATTTATTCGCATCAGTTAAGACACAGTAGATTTAATTATGAACATGAATTAGATTCGAATGACCGAATATTATCAGCTGTCATGATCTGATGAAATTAATTTACCCCAGTTAAACAATATTGATGGTTTATAAACCTTACATAATTAATACTGGTGTGTTTCAGATTATTACAGCATGTCACTAAGTTTATCATTATGTAGAATTAGAGAAAATAACACTACATCAAAGGACACAACTTATTACTTTTTTAAAGTCCTTAAATGAGAATGTAGTCAGCTGATTTTTTTTGCGATACACTTAGAAGATATTTCTCCCGCCTTCTTAGCATGCCTTCGCCGTGTAATGATCAGCACACTCGGCCCGTATTCGAGAGGTCCGAGGTTCGAATCCCGGCTAGAGCACTGCTCATTTTTCATGTCTCCCTCTTCAAAATAACTTAATGACACTACAGTGGCCGCCCGAACTAAAGACGGTGGTGGATGAGGATTCTTCACCACCAGGATTTAGCAATTGGATCCCTTAATCCCCAGTCGCCCTTTAAAAGGGGGAGTATGTGAGGTATTTATTCCGCCTTCTTAGCATGCCTTCGTGGTGGAATGGCCAGCACACTCGGCGCGTATTCGAGAGGTCCGAGGTTCGACTCGCGGCGAGGCACAGCTCATTTTTCATGTCTCCTGTTTCAAAATAACCTAATGAAAGACAGATTCAGCCTTGCCTGTGCTATCAGAATTATGAATCGTGTCCACAGAAATCCTTACCTTGCCTTCAGAGTTGGCTAGCAGCCAACTCGTAATGCTATTTGTATTAATAAGAAATAAAAAAATATCTGCAATTTAATAATTTTTTTTAAGATTACCAGATTATGATTCTAAAGTAGTAATGCTTCATGAGAATATTAATAACGTACCTTTAGACATTTAGAAAATTTATAAAACACTTGCGTGAAAATTATTTCGTCATATCAAATGTAATAAAATTATCAATAAAAGCACTAGTAAATCACAAAAAATTATCATTAAAATAGCATTTAAGGGAAAAAAAATAAACCTCGAATAATTTCAATATTTTTATTAACAGGCGCTAAGTGTAAATACAAAGTGAAGTCAAATATTGCAAATTTTGAAATTCAATATCTCTGCCAATGTACGAAATTTTCTTAAATATATATATTCTTAAATATATATATAAAATATTGGTACCAGAGGAAGGTGTGAAATGCTTGATTTCGTATTTTATACAAGAGGAATTCCTTTAAAGATACACAAATATGAATCTTTAGGTCACTTAAAACATTTTTGTAATTGGAAATATGTATATCAATACCAACGTTTGAACAAATGAAGCTGTGTAAGGACTTTTGAGTTGTACATACATTTTAACTTTTAGATAGACACAGCATGGGAAGCATATGCAAAATCGTAATTTGCTTCAAAAAAAGATATTTCGCACGCTTATGGATTTACAGGTATTGCTCCATATCACTACTGTAGTAAAGCAGCACCCACCGCAAGTCATATAGCTCCTTGTCCCGGGAATTGGCCCAGCGAGATTCACCACGAAGGCTCAGCGTTGCCATCTTTCTCCCACTGGGCGGTGCCTTCGCGTTTCGGGTATCAAGTATGCATTCGGTAGTTATTGGTACCTCAATGCATTACATGGCACACATTATGTGTATTATACTTAATACATAGTACATTATATAGCAAACAATACACATATTATACTTAATACATTCTACATTACACAGTTACAAAAAGTTTGCTTTAAATTTTACACTGTGTACAAATCATTTCGTGGAACATTTCGTTAGTTGACAATGAACATTCTTTCAGTTGTTCATATAGGTTTGAATTTTATTCCCTAATTACTCATACATTTCAATTCGTTAGAGCACCTTACAGTTTTGCGTATCTTTCATTTTCTACCGAATAAAATACCATTGATAAATATGTACATATTTATCAGTATGTAAAATTCAGTTTGTGTGTAATAGTGTTTGCTGCTTAATGAAATCATCCACGATGCGAGCCCTGTGCAGTCTAGCGTTGCCGTCCTGGAGCAAGAAATTATTAACTGTTGCCCGCGCAAAAAGGCTCACATAAGAATAAAGGATGTCATATCTACAGGCCTGAACATTCAGGAGGTCTGTGAGTCCGCCCAAAGCGGGTCTTTCTCTTTGGACACCACCCCAAACACAGACACTGCCTCCTCTATATGTATTGCTTTCACGAATGTTTGATGGATGATAACGGGTTTCAGGTTCTCTCCAAATCAAATATAACGCCTACTATGTCTTTGGAGGCTAAACCGGAACTCATCTGTAAAGAGAACATCCCTCCATTGATCAGATGTTCAGAGGACATGTTGACGTGCTTACTTCAAATGGTCCCTTCTATGACGCAGATAGCTGGTCGTCTCGCCGTACAGACCTCCTTCGTAAAGCTTTCTACACAGGGTTGACGCTGACTCCAACCTTCCAATGGCTGCAGCAAGGGAGAATCCGAAGTCAGTCGGAGTTGAGGCTCTGTTCCTTCGTGCACATAGCAAAAAATATCTGCCATCAGCGCTCGTCGTAGCGGTAGGCAGTGTTTGACTGAATCTCCTGGATACCGAATCTGTGGTTAGAAATTGCTGTCAAAGTCTACGAATCATAGAAGGACTCACGTTTAGCCATCTGGCCACTTCTGTCTGACTTTGTCCTTCCTCTAGTCTCCCAATAGTTCTCCCTCGCCGTTGTTCGAGCAAATGATTTCCTGGATGTCATTATCACAAATTGGCTATCCCAAATTTCTTATCTCAGTATCCCAGCGAATCTGCACACTTACTCTGAAACATGCAATTTTATGCGCCTCGCATTTTTTCGATTGCAGCGCCACTAATTTGCGTACTGCATTTTTACCCAACAATTCTTATTTTACTACATATTCAAATATGGATTGGGTTATTTTTCACCAAGTTATAGCTATTTTTGTGATTTTACCTTAATTTTTGGAAACCAATGTATTTCATATGTGTGGACCGAGTGCGAAAACATGTAAAACATGGTAATCTAACGTATACAAAGAAAAAATGAGTATTAAACTGATTAAACTCAATAAAAATAGTTAGAAAAACTTTTGTTATAGAAGTAAAAATGAATAATTTGAAAAGAACATCGAATTTCTTGGACTAGGAATCCTAAATACAACCAGTCTGAATTTAAGCGAATATTAATTCGCTTCAGTTCAACAAATGGAAGACTTTGTAATGTAAACTACCAATTTTAAGCAGCTAAAGTACTGCAAAATAATTATGACAAGCAATTTTGTTTCTTTTTTGTTAACTCAAATTTCAATTTCTTGTGTTTCACAAAGTATATCACGATGTTTGCACAAATAAATTAAAGAACTAGCAAAATAAATAAACAAATATTCAAGTAGTGGATCTGTTTATTAACTTTACACAAAATAGTAGTTTGGTGGTGAAAAAAATTTTTAGACTGACAACTGTTGTTAGTTAGATAGAATTATTATTTTTTGATGAAATTTTGAGAAATTTTAACTTTCAGCATTTTAATTAATAAACTAAGTTCTTTTGTAAAATCATTGCTGTTATTACGCGAATTTTTTATTCTTTTTTATTCATAATAACGTTTGCAATTTTTCATGAAGATATTGAAATCCAATTGATTAATTTAATTGTTTTGAATTTTTAAAATTTTTTATATTTTTAGGTGAAAATTTCATTTATATCTTTTATTTTTGCATATGTTGATTACTACTGTTTTACATGTTTTTGGATTCGGTCCACTTAAACTGAAAATATTTTATTAGCTTTTTATTAAAGCATTTTGCTATTTCTTTTATTAAGCATTTTGCCATTATTATGCATTTTTGCTTGCTTGTGAATTTGCGGTTATTTTTTACCTGGGTTTATGTTTCCAAAATTTGCATATAGTTTTGTTTTTTTCCAAATTTAAATTTAAAAATTTGCATATGGTTTGGTTTCTTTAAATGTTGATTATTGTTTTTGCAAGTATTATTTTTGCACTCGATCAGCTGAAAATATTTTAAAAATTTCTCGATTACTTCGTAATCTTTAAAATTTCTCTTTATTTTGAAATTACAATTTTTTGTAGTGCTTACTTCGACCTGTAGAACTTGGACTGATTTAGAGAAACAGATTACTTTGATTCTTTTTAAGGGTTATTGTTCTTCTAAGATTATTTTTTATTTTTAAACTTTAATTTCTGTTTTTTTTTTCACTTTCGAAACAGGCTATTTTTTATTTGTTGCTTTTGCTGCACCAATCCCCTGATGACGATGCAAATATATAATTTTCCTTTTTGGGCTTTAGCGTATTTTGCCCTCCCCCTCCACCGTTACTTAAAGTTTACTGCTGTGCTTCAATTTTTTGGTATTTGCATGTGGTTCATTCTAAGTTCATTATGGTATAAATTTTGAATATATTTTTTATTTTATTTCATTTTGCATTATTACCATCACTATCAGCCGCACATTTAAATTAGGTTTTAAACTGCTTTTTACTTTGTGTTTATTCTTTTAAATATATGAGTATATATTTATCTGTCTGTATATATACATATCTCTATGTATTATAATATATATGCATATATATAATATATAATATATATGTATATAAATATATATGCAGATGTGTGTATTTATACATACTTTTTATAATATATAGTGAATTATTACGTACATATATATATGTACAGATGTGCATATGTATAGATAGGTAGATAGATATATTTCAATTCAACTAAGTATATTCTTGTTTGAAACTGAAATAGGAATATTTATTTAACTCAATTCCTCAATCATACCCACTATTAAATAAAAAGACTGCGTATTATACGACACCTAAAGAAAGACGCCGTATTATATTAAAACCTTTCAATGTATGCGCCTAAACAGCCGACAGATAGTACTAATAACAAATTGCAAATACATAAACTATACATAAAAGTACAGGAACGGTAGGCAAATCGTGTGGACAAATTATTAAAATTTTTATGATAAAATATTAAGACACTTTTGAAATCTATATAATTCCTTAAATTAATACTTCTTATTTTAGAAAAAAAAGTACCAAAAATATTTTATTTATTAAGAATTTCTAATATTTTTTACTTTGAAGGGAAAATTTTAACTGGAGAAATCAAGTGAAAGCACTTGCGATACACTTACGTCATTTAATTAGTGTAAAAAAGAATAAATGGAGTTCTCATTCAGTCATAGTTAGACAACATTGTTAATGATTCAGAAACCAAAACCTGAACTTCAACAATTATTATACATAAATTGCAGCTATAGAATAGAAATTATCTATTGGATTGGCTATTGAACTGAAGAGAAATAGTCGCTACTGATTTTGGAAACACCGCGATTGTTGGAGTTTTACTAATTTAAGAGTTTAAGTTTTAAAATGCCATAGTTAATAACACATGAAAGTCAAAATTAGGATAACAATTCTAAATCACATGAATACGACAAATTCTGCATGGGTGTAAAAGTTTGTGACATACATGGTAAACAACATTTAGACTGTAAAACTTGTGTGTTCAAATAAGCAGTAAATAGTAACTCCAACAGAGTAATTAAATTTTGCGTTGTGTTCTACTTAAAATACTATTCGGTCCAGTGTTCTAAATTAAAAGTGAAGACATTACAAGATAAGTTAAATTAAATATAGGATTTATTAGAGATAAACTGCGTTGGTACAAAATTATACAAATTATATGGTGATGGTGGCAGTTGGGAACTGAGGAAAAATTAGCACATACCCGTTAACAATCACACCATTTAACAGTCGCAGTTTCTCGCTGGACATAACGCAGGAAACATACTTTTTCAAAAGCCTTGCCATGCTCCGTTAACAATCACACCATTTAACAGGCGCAGTTTCTCGCTGGACATAACGCAGGAAAGCATACTTTTTCAAAAGCCTTGCCATGCTCTGTGGGAATAGAAAAAAGAAAAATTAGTATTGAAGTTTAGATAGGCATTCTCTTCCATTTTCTTCAGACAACGTTCTATTATAACGCAGACAGCTACTAGGGACCAAGCGACAGTTTACTCGTCTCGTAACACCTTCAGTATTTTTCCTTCTCGCCGTCTGCCAGCGTCTGTCTCTCCCCTTCGTAGATCGCTCGAAGCCTTTTTCTTCCTTTCGCCAAATACTCGTTTTGGCGATCCGAGATGGTACAAAACAGGCCAAGTGCCCGGCAACCCCAGGGGAAAAATGTACACAGGAAGGTGAAGCAAGGTAGTTCGAACTCCTGAAGTTGGCGAATAATCGCCGATCCTCCAAGGTCATCAACCAGTCAGCAGAGCTAGCCTCGTCTCGGGGTCCCAATCCAGCATGGAAAAAGCCTGCAAGTAAGCAAATCACTCCGTCCCCTCAACCTTGGCGTACCGTAATGTAAGTTAAAATTATCCTCTCCGGCAGGGTGCAGAAGTTTCACTTGATGACAGAGGCTTCCCAGACCACTGTCTGGCGGGTGAAGAAAGTGTCACAACAAAGTCATAAATCTAGATTTCCCAAAAGGCAACGTAAAAAGTTTTCGAAAGAATTAAGGACTTGTTTTTTAAATACTAATTAATACAAGAGCGAAGAAAAGTACTTCAATTAAAATATAATAATCACATAGAAAAATTTCTTAGGTTTTTTACAACACCAAACACGACCACCATAGTCAGAAAATAAAAATTACTTCAATTAAAATATAATAATCACGTAGGAAAAATTTTATGTTTTCCACAACACCAAAACGACCACCATAGTCAGAAAATATGGATCCCAAATTTAGCAGAAAAGGGGGCACATTAAAAACTTAATTAAAACTTTAACACCAACTTGTGTAAACAAAACTTTAAAAGAGCTTTAAAAAAATTGACCTTAAGGGTCAACTTATAAGACATATAACAAGAGATTAAACATTAAGCAAACAAGTTAAGAAAAAGTATTAACTAAACAAAAAAAAATTAAATAGTTAACCAAACTATCAAAAGTAAAAGAAGAATAATTAATTACTCAAGCAACTTAAAATCAGAGTTAACCAAAACTGTCAAGAAAAAAATTAAATGACAACAATTACTTTTCAACAAGGCAAAGAAATTTAAAAACAACTACAAAATAAAAACAAATTAATAACCTTTAAGTCTGATAGCAGAATTAAGTTAAATCATTACAATTAAGACATTTTAATTCACAACTGAAATATGTAATACATAACACGATTAATGCCATAAAACACTTTTTTAAAAGATGACAAAAATTAAATTTTTTTAAAGTGATAAACTACATTAAAGATATAAGTAAAAATATGTAATTAGATTCTGCATTGTTGGACATATCTTATGCAGTTTTCCAAATAATAATTTGCGTAAAATTAGTTCTTGATTTAGGTCACTGAAACTGTTCAGAAATTAACGAATGAAAGACAATACCTATTGAAAATTAACTTCAAATCCCTATAAAGATATTTAAAAATATTAATGACAAATAGTTACATTTCATGTCCAAGGATGTGCTTTAATATAACTGTGACGTGTAAACACTGCTTTATTGTCCTTCTTAAAATGTCTTGAATCAGAAAGTTATATAATATTTTTTATTGACATAAACTTTATACATTGACTAAGTTTAAGAAGCAACTTTTTAAAAAGCAAGAAATAAAAGTGTTATTTTTATACGTAAACTTACGCCACTTTTGACATTCCCTTCATTACAAAAAACACACAAATTCTTCTCATGATTATTTGGTTGTAAAGTCTAAAGTTCTATCTTATATAAAGTTAACTAAATACGATGTCTTGAATAACAGCTTTGAAATGTATATTAATACTATCTGATAATGATTAACAAATGAAGGCTGAACTATATAGGAATAGTTGTACTACGACCTATTTCAGAATAAGTTTTTACATATTTCATTTCGCCTTTTAAGCTTTCGGAAAATTCTATTCTGATTCTATTCTGTATCTCACATTTGTTATAACAGGCTGCCAAAATTCCCCGAAGCATTATATTCCGAGGAATACATGGCAAATATTTTTGCTCCCGCCGCAATCCAATATCGATTGAAAACGCAAACATATCTCACATTCCCCGACTCCTGTGTCATTCCCGAATACTAACCTAGAATCAATTCGACACCAAATCACCACCTCCGCACTCAGGTAGACAAACATCCTGGCCCGTCAACTTCCCATATCCCGGGATAAGTCCAACAATTTCCCGCCACCGGTGATCCGTCAACGTCACAACAATTCTTGTGAGCTCATTGAGGAAGCAGGTCTGGACAGGATCGCATTCTCCGCTAATAGTAGAGGCCACATTAATACGATAAATGCCATTATACTTTGTAATTCGATCATCAGTATTGCCTAATTAGCCCTCGACCTACCAGACGATTGTTATCTCCGTTCGCTGTGAGCCAAGTGGATTATGGGGAAAAGTTAGTGGATTTGATTGCTAATGGCTAACGACAGAGATTCGGAGTTCTGGAGATTCGTAGAATCTGAAGTGCATTGGAATTAAACTAATGTAATTTAGAGTGAATAAGTTGATTTGCCTTTTGTTGCTATAGTAACAAACACCTCGAATATCAACAACACATTAACAAAATAGGGATAGATTTGGAATTTTATGCAGATTTATTCATTTGGAAACCAGTTTTAGATCTCATTAAAATCAAATATAGCAGCCGTACCTTTTATTGGAAGTATAGTTTTACACTGAAATTTGTTTCTTAAGTGTATAAAATAATATAATATACGTATTATTATTTGTCATGGAAAGGAGGAAACTAAATATTGTACACAAATTTACGTAAACTGCTAACTAATTTAGTTTACTGTGGACAAGCAGGAGGAAATATGATTTTGTGGATGATTTTTTGACGCCAAATTTATTTAGATTTATTTCACGGGTACGGTAAGCTATGAAAGCGTTTACAAATTTCACCTATTCTATAATCAGTAATCAATGGTGTCACCTTTCTGGCTGATACCACATTAAAACTATTATAAAAAATACCATTAAAAGCAACAGGTATTTGTTATGAAAGGAGTAAGTGTAAGTGTAACGTTAACAGAAATGTCAGTGCATTGATATAAAATTTAAAAATTTCAATTGCTTCAGATTCTAATGTTAAAAGTCATATTAAAATGCATTTCGACACCAACAATTTCTGACCGTTCTGTTTTATATTATATCATTATACTGAATTTTTTGTTGATGCAAAAAAGAAATACTTATTTTTTAAAAAAAGTAAAGCATGCTGGTAGAGCTTTGAAAACGTTGCTGAAACTAATTATGTTTTCTATTTTCTAGTAATAAAAATCAGTATAAGTCATGCTTTAACCTTGGTTATCACTATAAATGAATTTGTTGCTACTAATCTAAGTTGCTACTAAGTTCTATAACCGACAAATAAAATCACGTACTGTAAATGAGAATTTAGCAATATTTTGCTTTTCTGAATCAAGTCTTAATTTTCTTATTGTGTAATAAAAAACAGAGAAATCAGCGTTATGATTAGTCCCGATGCAAAATAAATTTGCAAATATTTTCGTTTTGGAATAAATTAAAAACGTGCTTTCATAATTATCTCCAAACATGTACACCTAGGGTAGTAATCTCGTCGATGAGACAGATAAAGGCGCAGAGATTCAGCGACAAATCCCGTCAAATGCCTGTTCGTTAGTAAATAAATACTATCCCCGAAGAGGAAGAATCTAGCAATTTACACTCATGTCCATAAATTAAGGATAATGCAAAATTAGGCAAGGAAAGAGTTAGAAGCAAAACAAATTTGACTTATTTGTAAAGCTTATTTATTAAACAAAAGGTAAAGAGCAAAAAAACGATGCTATATGTTTGATATTATTAAAAAATTAGCGATTTTTCTCCCTGGTGCAAATTACAAAGAAATCCTACTTTCAAAAAACCAATATTACATGGTTGGTATGATTGTTAATACATTGTATGTCTCCCAGACGATGCAATACAGTCCGTACAACGCCTAGGCATGCTGAGTATCAAGTTATCGATCTGATCTTGGGGAATATTACACCACTCAAAAAGCAATGCTCTCCGAAGTTCCGGTAGACATGTAGAAGCAGGCTGACGGGCTGCAAATCGTCGGCCAAGCATCTCCCACACGTGCTCTACTGGATTTACGTCCGGTGAGAATGCTGGCCAGTCCATACGGGGGATATCCTCGGATTGAAGGCATTCGCTTACGATGTTTGCACGGTGAGGAAGGGCGTTGTCATCCATAAACACAAATTGTGCGCCCATGGCGCCCCGAAACAAACGTACATGTTATTCCAGAATGACGTCCCGATAGATTTGGCTTGTCATGGTTTCAATTTGAACATGCAGGTCAGTTTTGGAATCCAGAATAATTCCACCCCAAACGAGCACTCCTGCACCACCGTAACGGTGTCGTTCAGTGATGTTTTCTTGGTGGTATCGGGTACCTGGAGCTCACCATATGAAAGGTCCGGCGAGAATCAGACTGCAAGCTAAACCTGGACTCGTCGGAAAACATCACACAAGCCCACTGTTGCGGTGTCCACAATGCATGCTCTCTACTCCAGGCTAACCGCAGGCGACAATGAGTTGCAGTAAGTGGAATGCATCTGACAGGTCTACGAGCATATAGACCAATTTGCTCTAATCGTCTGTACACGGTCTGCCTTGAAATTGTCGTACTAGTGGCTGAAGAGAGCTGACGAGACAGGTCTGAGGCTGTGCTCCGCCTGTTTCTTTTGGCAGGAACTGCCAAATACCGGTCCTCATTCGGCGTTGTAACTCTGGGGCGACTTGTGCTTGTCTACTTACATTACCATCATCTTGGAAAGAAGGAAATCGTTGCCAAAGCCTGGAGATGAGTCTCTAGGCAATTCCAAGTTCGTCTGATACTTCCAGTTGGGTACGCCCACATTCCAGACGGCCGATAATTCTACCGCGTAAAAAATCATCCGAATGCGTCCTTTGTGTAACAACTATTCGGTTATTGCACTGAAATGCTTATAAAGCGCCTGCGAACAATTTTACTTCTTTGCCTGTATTCCTTATATATCCTCTTACACTCTCGTCATTGTGACGTACCATTGGTGTCATCTGGTTACTTCCTGAAATTTGCATATGATTCTTGAAGATGTGGGTAGTGATTTTGCAGGTGATATATTTATTTTAGAGTTCGATTTCCGCGTGACTCCGAATTATCCTTAATTTATGGATATGAGTGTATATTCGACTCTATGGTGTTATCCAGCAATATCGAGAGACCGAAGATTCTGAGAATTTCTCAACGGACGAGGTATAACTGCATAACATCGAAGAGAACATTAGTTTTCAGTTTAGTTCAAATTTTAGCTCAGAATATTATGAGTAATGAAAGATTAAAGTGCGACCTTACGCATTTGAAGCTTTTTTCTATTGCCTTGTGATCAATGTTCTTAGCAGTGTGAAATGCTAACTACTGATTGTGCACTGCGATACATAGAATAGCTGTAAGAGTTGTTTTGTGTGAAGAGTTCTAGAGCTGTAAAAGAGTTTCTGCAAAAATAAACTTCATCAGGATATCATCGGTTGTGTGTGTTTTGAATCCATTGCGAACTTGTACGCAAGCTACAATATAGTTACTGATAATAATTCAGCTAAGAAACCTTACATTTATAGGTAATATAAGTTGTCAAAACTTTTTACTTTGAAAAGTCGAGATTTTTGCTTTTACTTGTGCATCATTAAAAATAAATAAATCGATTTCCTGAATCTGAAATAACGGTGATCGAGAATAATGACAAATAGGTCAAATATATCTTTTTTATAGATATTACGCAGCAAGATTAGCAGCAATTTATTAACTGATAATCAGTCAGATAAGGAATTTTGTATTTTTAGATGTTATCGCGCACTGTTTAGGAAAATGTCGGAGTTTGAGAGATTATGATTTTTGTAAATTCTAACAGTAAAAGTGAATAACATTTGGTTTTCAGGGTTCTTATCTTTTTACTCCCTTGTACGAAGTAAAAAGGAAGTATAGTAATCGCGAAAAATCTAATCTAACTTGGCTCATTTTTCACGTCTCTCAGCCTTAAAAATCCTAATGTCTCTCCAGTGGCGCGCGAACTAAAAAAGATAGTGGATGATGATTCTTCACCACTAGGATTTGGCGACTGGGTCCCATAACCACAGTCGCCCTTTAAAAGGGGGAGTATATTAGTTATTTTCTTCCTCTTTTCTGTATACCTTCGTGAGGTAACGGTAGCACACACGGCGCATATTCGAAAGGCCCCTGGTTCGAATCCCGGCCAGGGCATTGCTCATTTTTCATCTCTTCTGCTTTCAAAAAATATATAATGTCTCTACAAGTGAAATTCTCGAATTTCAGCCTCCTACGTAATGAGGATCAAAATCTGGATGGAGGTAAGCGAATGTTTTCATTATTACTGATGTAAATCTAAGATTAAAGGTAGTTCGGAGTCCTGCTCTTCATGGACCTGCTGTTTCTTAAGAAAACTGGAAATAGCAACAACAGTACCTTATTTGCTTCCAAATTTCTCTTACTTTGAATATTAATAATTAAAATAGTTTGAATGTTAATGTTAATAGTCAAGAACTCCAATTAACATGTTCATACAGGAAACGCCAAGAGCTCTCGTTCATCCGAGCCGTTCTTTGTCCTTTGAATCACCCAGATTTAATGCTTTTCCAGCATCATATTATTGCATACATCGTTAGTTTTTGTGCTTGTTAAATAGATTGCCAATCCTTTTCTCATTATCTTAGTACCTGACATTTGTGAGTAGATCCTTCTTTGTCTTACATTTAGGGTCCATCCTACCTTTTTACTGTTTCTCTGCATCGTTGTCTTACTGTCATTGACACCGTTCCTTATTTAATTTTCTCATTTTAATATGACTGTAATTAAAAGCAAAATTTCAGTATTGCAAAACTGGTATTCGCTGAAGGGAATAAAGAGCCATTAAATTAAGTGGACATTATTCAATGTCCATTTAATTTCTACTCTTTTACGCCACACTGCATTGTGATCTCTTTCTACTAACACAGGAAATTTCTTTTTTTTAAAAATTTATTTAGCACATCCTAAGCCAGATAAATTAAAAAAAAATCTGAAAGCTTTCAGATTTTACATTACGCCCAAAGGGGGGTTAGCGTTTTCTGTGTTACCTTTATTTATTAAATATCATATTCACTTATCATAATCACTTAAACTATAAAATTCAATTCAACAGCAATATGGCAAATTAATTTTAAAATGAGCATATATTTAGAATTTCTGATACGCACGCTCGCACGCTCGCTGGAGATAAAAACGATAATTTTTCTGTACGTTGTAGCCATTGATCGCTTTGAAATCATTGAGTTTCTTAATCAAAAATTTTTTAAAGCATTACAAAATATGAAATCTGTAATGAAACAAATTCCAAATTTGGGCTTCCAGATGCCCATATTCGGAAGAGGATTATGTTATTCAAAATTTGATGGCTTTAGGTACTATTATGTTATCACAATGCGAGAAACATATATACATTTATGCAGATTCTTCATTATTTAATTTAATTCTTCATTATTTAATGTAACACAGGGCGATAATATTTGGTGACAACAGTTTGAAAAGTGATACGGACATTTGTAGTGAACTGACGCAAAATCTCAAAATGAAATTAATAGCCCTTCTGAACTAACGCTCCTTTGGGCTAATAATAAACACAATACCACTTGCCGAGTTATTTTGGCTTATTTTCAAAAACAAACAAAATTAAACTTAACTCGGCGCTTAAGTTTAATTTAAATCTGCCAAAGGAAGAGATGGCTTTGTGAAGGACTTTCTAAAAGAAATTGGCTTGTAAGAATTAAACACTTGAAAAAGATAATCTGAAAGCTTTTACACTTAAAAGAACACTTAAAAGAAAAAAAAAGCAAAAAAGCACTTAAACGCTTAAAAACACTTCAAAAACAGTTAAACAATTAAAAGGAAAAATAATTCTAAAGTGAGCATATTTTTAGAATTTCCGATACACACTCTCGCGCGCTGAAGACAATTTTTTTAACCGTACAGTGTTGCCATTGCTCGCTTTGAAATCGTTGAGTTTCTTAATCAAAAATTCGTTAAAGGTTTACAAAATATGAAATAGATAATAAAAAAATTCCAAATTATTCCAAGTTTGGGCTTCCAGATCCCCATATTCTAGTGGGGAACAACTTGTTGAAAATTTGATGTCTGTAGGTACCGATGTTTTTTGCAGCGCGAGAAGCGTACATACATTCATGCAGATTCTTCATTATTTAATTTCTTTAAATATAATGCGGGCTCTAATATTTGATGGCAACAATTTGAAAAGTGAACCGACATTTATACTGAATCAACGCAAAATGCCAAAACGAAATTAATAGCCCTTCTGGGCTAACACCTTTTGGGCTAATGACGAAAGCAGGAGCGTATAAAATTTAATAAGAATACGGGTTTTAAGTATATACATTATGTACTTTTAGTATGCATTTTACATGTGAGTTTAATATGAGTTTTAAGAATGAGTTTTGAAATACCGATGGGGAATTTGAACCAAAACAGCGAGTCTTTATAAATATTTATTTTAATCTCTTGTCGCAAAAAGGAAGGTATAAATGCATTAAAGCTATTAGTTTAGAAAGGTAGTCTCTGCTTACAGGCAGTTAATCAAAGTTGAGTAAAAAGTTAAGTTTTGAAATAACTTTAATAAATTATACTACTCCCAGGTTATACAAATAAAATCGAAAACATGTAATAATTTAATACCTATACATAAATATCTGATAACAGTCTGATAATATAGCTAAGCTAAAAATAAGTATTACAACAGTTACAAGTCAGCTATATTTTAAAGACCAAATTCTACGGACGACAATTCCGAAGCGTGTTGCCAAAGCAGGGTAACGAATAGATGTAAATGAATTACTAGAGGCGTGAAAGCAAATAGTCACCTTTACAAAACTAAACTGAAAAGCGTTAAAGAAATATTAGTGTTAGATGTTTACTACGATGTTACAAAAGAATCGAATTCAAGCTTTCGTTAACAAAATTTATTCTTTTCACAAGAAATGAAACAAATTGCTGAAACATTTCCTGAAAGATATTCGTACAATATCACAATATCTCACAGTAGTTATATTTTGAACTACTATAAACGTTAAACAGAACTGAAATCAAAACAGAGAAGCTAATTTGATCTCACAGCGAATTCGCTACAATCGATAACAGCATTAAGTAAACAATGCATTTCATTTAAAACAACAACAACTGAGCTGAGATGTTTTAATCTGACTTTTATAAGCTTCTTAATCAAGCACGAGAATATTCTCGTAAAATCTATTTTCTCGATTTTTCTGGATAGCAAAACAGTACAATTACGAGATATCCATTTATTAAACGTTAAATGCACGGGCCCCTGTTTTTTACTCTCCCAACGTAGCTTTCTCTCACAATTCGTCACTCGCTGCGTTGTACGGGAACATAAAATAAGTTAATTACAAATATACTAAAATAGCTAAATAAATACAAAATACGTAACAATATCTTTAAGAAGTCTAAAATTCTTTTCAAACGCTAAGGTTTCTTAATTTAACATAAAGAAGCATGCATTCTTCTAGACAAGAAAGAAAGTAGTAAGTAAGTATTTTATGACAGTAATTTATAAAATTTATATCATTGCAATTGTATTTTTAACAACTTCCATTTAGACATTTCATGCCTGAAAGTTTTGTGACAATCCTTTAATTGCATAGGTTGCGATGCTTTTTACAAATGAACAGAACGGATATATATTTCTTTTTATCTATATATTTCAATGAATAATGCAAGACATATTTCATAACTGTCTTTCATGATTAATTTTCATTGCTATTTTTTACTCTTGCTGCAAAATTTATCTCGTTAGAAATCTCCCAGAAACTGAAAAGGAAATTCTTTACTCATAACATTTCGAAGTATCCGTCCGATTAGTTCATGAAGAGAGATTAATAAAGTGAGTTCCATGAAAATGCAGCTTAATTTCTAACTTTTTAAAATTTTTTTTCAGAAATTCAGAATAAATATTTTCCTTCAAAATTGCGGGAAAGGGATTATCCCCTTTTATTTAGGAATTTATTTATCTTTTCTTGCAAATTTCGCATCTGAATCTCAGATTAATTTCTCAGTTCCGTTTGAAATAATAATAATAATAATAAAAACTGGAATAATTCAGATTTTAAGGTCGCACCAAAGTGTTTCTTAAGATTTTTAGTCCAAAGGAGCAATTTGCCCAGAAGGACTATTAATTTCGTTTTGGCATTTTGCGTTGATTCCCTAAAAGCGTTGTTTCACTTTTCAAATTGTTGCCACCAAATATTATCACCCAGTATTCTATTTAAAAAAAATAAATAATGAAGAATCTCCATAAATATATATATATTTTTCTAACACTATGATAAAACAATGGTATCTAGAGCCATCAAATTTTGAATATTGAACGCTTCCACCCGAATATGGGCATCTGGAAGCAGAAATTTCAAATTTGGTATTTATTTTATTATCGATTTCATATTTTGTAAAACTTTAACAAATTTTTGATCAACAAACTCAAGGATTTCAAATCAAGAATGGCAACGTTGTACAGAAAAAACATTTTTATCTCCTGCGCGTGAAACTGTGTATCGGAAATTCTAAAGATATGCTCAATTTAAAATTATTTTGCGTTATTGCTCTTGAACTGAATTTTATGATTTACCTGCGAAGAACATGATATTTAATAAATAAAGGTAACACACAAAATATTAAAAAATTTAACGAAAGTTAAAAAATTTGACTTAATTTATAATCTGAAACCTTTTCAATTTTTTTTTCGTTGTGCTCGCAATCTACCAACCTGTATTTATACTCCCTTCTGCAAATAATAACATGTTTGCCTTTTGCTTTTTCTATTTTATTGTTAAAAATCACTTTCTTTGTACTTTTGACACATAAAATTCAACCCCAAATTTGAAAATGTTTGGAAGCAGCATATGCTTAAGATTTCCGATACACCGTTAACTGCTAGCATACACTTTCTATTTTTTTTGTCTTTTCTCAGTTCTTCATATAAATGTTCAGATTTTTAGCAAGGTGACTTAAGCCAAAGCTGTATGTAAGTAAAGCGTCGGCACTCCCATACTATAACATGACGCCAAATTGCAGCGCCAATCCACTGCAGTGGTGGCGATGTAAACTAAATCTCTTCCCCTCCTCCTCTCCCCTGCAGTGACGTCATGGAGGTTAGAAGTAAGATGGAGAGGCCGCAATGAGTTTTGACTCGATTGGATGTAAATATTTTGCAATTGCGTCGTAATGATATATATAAATGTATATATTTTCTATTTGTACAGTATTTCAGAGTCCTAAGTATACGAAAAGAATACATTTTAAAGCAAAGTTTATTGTTATTAACATTAAAATTATGCATTATTTCTTCTCCACTTACACAGCTTCTACCTAAAATACTTTCTCAAATATGACATGATTTTTTTAGCTCCTGAGGCATCTTTTAAATGAAAAAAAATCTAAGTCAATTTGTAATTAATGCTCAATTCGGTCCACTTCAAATTAGCGCTCTTTTTATTTTAATAGTGAAATACATTAAATAGTTCATAACTTTCTCTGAATATTTCTGAAAGGGAATAAAAAAAAGGTTATATGAAATATTATTTAAAACTTGTACCTGCGTTATTATAAAATATAGGGGAATAATTCTTTTAATTATCAGATTTTTTTACCTGTAATTTCAACAATACATATCCTAAAACTCTTCTTTATTACTTCCTTAAGTACGCATCGTCTCAAGGAAACGTGTAGAAATGTATTCCATCAGATTTCGACGAAATCTTACTCTTGCAATCCTTAAATCCGCAGTATCGATACGCCATTCGAGAAAATTTTTTTAAAAAAATTGGTTCTGAAAAGAGCCTTTTGTAATTAAAAAGTACAAAATTAATAAGGTATAAATAACACAACCAAAGCACATTAGAAGCTAACAAGATTTGGGTAGAATCAAACAAACAACCAAATCAAAACAACCAATGACTGAAAAGTAAAGGAGCATGCGCAGTTTTACTGATTGTGTTTCCACATCGCCACCGCTACAAACGCTGCGGTAGTTTCGAAGCGCAATTTCTCCCGTTGAAGTGTCGACGCTTTACTTACATACAGCTTTGACTTAAGCAACATTTTTTTTTCTTATTATTAAGTTTTAACGTAACTTACAGAAAATCACGTTCTTCACACTTTCACAACTTAAGATTTGACAGTAAAACCACAAAATATTAAAAAAAAAAGCCTTTCTTTAGAATTCCGATAGACTGTTAAGTGTTGTCACAAATGTTCTTATATTTGCTACATTATGTCTTTAAAAATAGCCGCTTGCGCGGCCAGCTGCCGAAAACAGTTATCATAAAAAGTGAAGTACCTTAGGCTTTACTGAATGGCAACACGCTGACGAGTGGAAGATAAGTCTTTTTATTTCTTGCAGCGGGAAACCATTGCTTTCAAACAGCCGAGTTTGCTTATTAAAATTAAAAGATAAATATCTTGCATTTTTCCGAATGACTACAGTCTCTCGCACTGAAGATAAGAAATGTTTTATTTCGTTTAATGTTAATGTTATAATGTTAATGTTAATGTAATGTTATAATGTTTAATGTTAATGTTATAATGTTTTATTATTAGCAACTGCTCGTTTTTAGATCGTTGAATTTGTTAATCAAACATTTGTAGAGACATTAGGTTATTTCGTAGGAGACATGAAAAATGAGCAATGCCTTCGCCCGGGTCTCGAACCACCGACCTCTGGAGTACACGTCCAGCGTACTGGCCACTACACCGCGAAGGCGAGAGAAATACCTTCTACATTAATCGAATTTGTACAAAATATGAAATAAGTCAAAAACAAGTTCGAAACTGAAATTTCAGACTTTCAAATGCAAATATTCTGGTGTAGAACTACGTGTATTCAAAATTTGATGGCTCTAAAATGCAAGGAATATACATAAGTACGTACATATTCTAAATTATTTAATTTCTTTAAAAATAATGCATGGGGTTAATATTTGATGGAAACAATATGAAAAGTGATTCGGATAGAAAGGCGCTTTTCGAAATAACAGTACGTCTGGTGCTAATTGTGGCTGCTTTTCTCACTTGAAATGATCCTGTAGGTTTTAGTGTTTCAAAAATACAAAAAGTATTTCTCTGCTCTTTACATATTTTACTATACATTCTTTATAGTTGTTGGGAAATTTGCATTTTCACCTCGTGTCTGTGCAACGCTAAAAATGAAAAGAAATGGAACTATATTTAGTTTCCGATAGAAGCCAGAGTTACGTATCAACCTCTTGGCTCTCGTCTTGACTATACAAGGTCTGGCTAAAATGTTTTAAGACGACTGCATATTAATTGTCTGAATAGTGCTATCTATTTGCAACAAACGGAACTATATAGAAAAAAACATTTTAGTTCTAGTCTGCCAGTCACATTAGAATCAGTTGAGTTGTTAAGGCGAATATTATCGTTGTATGTTTGTTGTGGAATCGTAGTTGGAACAGAGATGTATGATAAAATTTTGTTTCAAAAGTGGAAAGTCTGCTAGTGTTGTGTAGCGAAATTAATTAATGAGTTATCAAAATTTAATCTTTCATATTTTTATGCTACACAACGTGTGTTTTTACTTAATTTCTGTGTAATTTTGTTTTATCTTAATTGGGGTTTTCATACTTAAGTTTTTACGCTCTTAGCTTTCGTTATTCGCGAAACTTGTAAACGGCAGATAATGGAACTTTGTGTATTCTTCGCGTATTATTTGAAGTTAAAAATACTTAATTGGTGTTCACATATTTATGATTTATACTATTAGAAGCAGAAAAATTTGATCTTCAATTTAAGATTAATTTCGAGTCAATAGCTAAATTGGTTTTTAAGTTATGGCAATTTATTTAACTAATTTTTGTATTTTCTTGGTTTTTCGAATGAAGGGGGATGAATTCTTTTTGGGTACGATTCTTAGTTCCCTTTTTCCACTAATAAGGAACATTTACGGAGGAGAGTAGGTTGCCACTTCAGCTTTCCTACCCAGGTGTTGTTTGGCAGGATTTTCTGGCGAGAAGAAGAAGGGTTAAACTGACAATTAGAAAAGTGTGAGACTTTTACGAGGCGTACGTTCAGTGGATGAACAGGTTTTTTTCACTATTTCGGTGAGGATTGGCGAGTTGTGGAAAACTTTCGTAACAAAAACGCGTTGCATGTGTCGCTCGCTCTCTTTTTTCCCTGCTATCCAGGGGTGGAGTTATCGTGACGATTTGAAGCAGAACTAATTCGCTCTTTCGTTTCTGAGAATAATGAATTTAACTTAGTTTTTCGTTTTTCTGCCTCTTATGGGGGACTCCCTGTATGGGGACTACTGATGCTAATAATTACCATCATCTAAGGGCAATGTTTGGACACTTCAGTTACTTCAAGGATAAATTCTGCTGCAATTCGACGTCAAGATAAGCTTCGACTACTAAGGCAATGATCTCTAAATAATCTAAAAGCTATTCTACTTCATCTTGTCACTTCATCCTTTCCATGATGCCTATTGAGCGTGGTTTTACTCTCCCGAATATTCACCGGAGTTTTGGGAGTCTGCCGAGTATCCGTTTCCAGCTTGGCCTAGCACCCATCTTTCTCAAGTTTCTACATAAGCCAATGATTCCTGTAGGCGCAATATCGCCGACGGTGTTTCTCCGTTCTAATCTTCCCGCTTGCTAATCACTCCATGTTCCCGTTTGCACCATCTGTTTCCGAAAGAATTTTCCAGTGTAGTACCGCATCGCAAGGTTTCGTTCAATCATCCTGATGAAGAAATCCCCTGCTGGAGGACAGCGTGTTGTGTCAAATTCTCCCAGATAAGATTTTTTTCTTTAATCTTAACTTAAAGAAAATAGGTTTTCTGTAATTGTACCTGTACAATGAACTAAATTTTGATTATAGCTATTACTGGCAGTAAGTAAGGTTGATTTTTTTTAAATAATTAAATGCTGAGGATTTTTTTAAAATTTAATTTCCTTCTTTAGCAAACTCGAATAACTCAGGTTTTGGAGTTTTAAAGTTTTTTTGTAGATGGTTAATTGCTTAAAATACTCATAACTTACCTAAAAAGTTTGGTATCGGTGCAATATTTTTAAATGCAAATTATGATGGAAAAATTTATTGATCAAAATCTAAATAAGTAGAATTCATTTTTTGTGCAATTTTCTGTTGAGTGTTAAAGAAAGGAAAGTTTTTTTGAAATATTAAATTGTTAAAAAGATGAAAGTTGTTTTTAGAAATACAAATTTGCTAAAGAAATGAAATAGTTGTTCTTGAAATATTAATTTTGCGAAGGAATTAGCTAATCAATATGCTTGTTAAAATTTAGATATTCACTCTCCGGAGAGCTGACTACATATTTTATCATTATTTGATATTATATATTCATACTTGCTGAGATAGAAAATAAAATTCTAAGTTGTCTTAATATATAAAGAACAAATTGTGTTTCTTTATGTATTTAGTTGTATGATTTATTCTTTGAACTAATCTTCATATCACTAGTTCATAGTGTTATTCTGTTTAATAGTACACAACGCAATGATTGTATTTTTGGTTAGTTAGTTTTGAGGCAAAAACTTTAACTTGATTTGTGGTGTCTTTTAAAAGGCACCTGCGATAGTTATAGGATGCAGAACGCTTACGGTAAGGAGTTTGTGCTGCGTTCTAACGTATTGTTGTGGTTTGGTAGATTTCGAGATGGTAGAGATAACACAGAAGAGGACAATGCCCTCACACAAGCCGAAATGATCCGAATATCGAAGCTGTCCGTGCTGTGTTAAATCGAAACCGTCGATTAACGATTAGAATACTTGTAGAACGTTGATAAAGAAACTGATCGTAGAATAATTGGTCAGGATTTTACAAAAAGGAAATTGTGTGCACGTTTTATTCTGCATTCATTAACAACAGAGAACAGAAGGAAGATCAAATAGCTATTTCAAGATTTTTTTTATATAGGATCTTCTTAACATGCGAATACGCGATCCAGAATTTAAAAAAGATCATCACAGGGGATGAATCCGGGTGCTTCGCCTGCGATCCAGAAAGGAAGTGACAGAGTGCAGAGTGGGTTGTCCAAAACTCGCCAAAGCCAAAGAAAATGAATTTCCGAAAATTCAAGGCGAAGACAATGTTAGTATTTTTTCGGGGTGGGGGGTGGGGACTCTTCCGGTAGGGTGGCTTCCGACCTAAGGAACATTGCCAAACGGAAGGGGGGTGGGGACTGCGGAGAATTGATTGTTCAGAATTGCAGTGTATGTGGAAAGGAAAAACAGCGAATGCAGTGTTTTACATGGATTTATTGGATCGGCTATTAAAACGCATCTCACTTTTGTGTCCGGACTTCCATGTAAAAAATAAATGGTACTTGCTGCACAATAATGCACCGTCCAACAATGCACTTGTTATTTGTGCGTTTTTTGGCCAAAAATAGTGTAACTGAGCTGCAGCTCTCCTAGTTTCCGGATTTATCTCCACCAGATTAGGTTTTGTTTTCAAAACTGAAATTAAAGCTGAAAGGCGCGATTCGGTGATATTAAGATGATCTAAGAAAACATTACGAAGGAACTAAGCAGAATTCCGGCAGGACTTCCAGCACGCTATGAAACAGATTGCGCATCGCTCCAACAGATATATAATTTCACAAAGAGTATAAGTAGAATAATCGTGAAAACGCTTTTTTTTTGCAGCACTCACCGTTTCTTTTACGAGCTCAGTCCTAAAACGTTTTAGCCATAACGTGTATTTGTAGCTATGGTATGGAGTAGTGTTCTAAGCAGAGAATGCTGACATGGATGCAGCTGCCGAAGATACAAACGGCAATAAGAGTGTATTAGAGCGTGAGATTCAAGTTCTGTTTAGTATCTACTATGTAGAAATGCACCGACTCGTAGTCATGTAGCCTGCGGACATAATAGAAAGCCAAATGGACCCAATAGACATGACACAACAGAGTTATCATGAGAGTTAATATCTGTCCATCTCATTTTGCTTTTTTTCGTATGTGATAAGTTGACATGCATTGTTCTTTTACGCTTTTAAGTCTAAGGAAAGACCCATTAAATGTTATGATACTCAGTTACAGCCAAGGTTCTGCATGGTGCGCAAATTCTACAACGTAACCATCACTCTCAATACCTAACAAGAAGTCTATAAATATGAGCTAATATATGTATCTAGATTTAAATTTTAATATACCATACTACTTCCATTAAGTATTTTCAGGTTTTTTTTATCTAACAATCAAATTTTTGAATTTTTAAACTTTCCAAAATATCATGAGTGTTCGATAAAGGCAATTTTCGTTGTCACATATCAAACATCTACATTTTTACAACATTTCTCAAAAAGCAGGCCATTTTATAAAAAATGTAGCAATATCAGAAATAGTATAGTAACAAAATAAATTCTAACTTTTTACATGGTTTCTGCACAGTTAACATTTAAATTACATATAATAAAATAGCATTTCGCTTTAAAATTTAAGTACAACATTTCCGTCTTTTTTAACTGAAATTTGGAAATGCATTCGAGGGCCAGTTATTGGCTTAATAGCTTTTAAATGCTTATCTGCTTATCAGTAAATGAAATCCCACACAATTCATCTAAATTTAGTCCCTTATCTGAGAACGATGCACATTCATCACATTGTGGTACCGAATCGATGCCAAGCATTTTGTCCATTATTATGACTAAATCTTGCGAAAGAGGACTGATTGGGATTTTGCGAAGTAACCAATGTTCCCACTCACTTTTTAATGCTCTCACTCGCTTCTCATATATATTGATCGCACTCTTTCGACAACCACCTTTATAATCCCACGTACTATAAGCATCATAAAGCAATACCCGTCTACGGTTATACTTTTCTAAATCTGGAGCATAACGTAAAATCCCTGCAGGTTCACTAAGGCATATATCAGCATATGCTGTAATTTAAATCTATAAGCAGAAAACAGAGTGTGGTACAGAAAGATCTGCTGTCATCTCTAAAATAATTTTCTAGTAATATAATTTGCTTTTTATTAGGGCCTCACGATATTGCCTTTCAGACAAATGCTATCAGCTTGTAAAAGGCCATTCATCACGGTCAGCAATACTGAGTAATTTTCACATTTCCAGGCACTCAGCCTCCGCCTTGCCCACCAGCGGCCGAATGGCAAAGCAGATGAATACTATTAGTTCGGTCCGAGGTCCGAATCCCGTGAACGGGCAGGCTGTATGGGCGTTTTCATGGTTTTCCACATGTGTACGTGTATACGAGCCAGTTCGCCTTAGAAAGTTCTCCACGAAGGCATCCACCTACTTAGGCAGATAGCCCTTTGCTCTAATCACATAATTCAAACCAAGCCAAACCAAACCAAACCAAACAGCTTCCGCCTGATGGCAATTTGAGGAAGCACATCAAGCAGTTTAAGAAATCATTATTATTTTCCAGCAAAGCACGGATATCCCTTCTTGCGCCACCTTAGATACGCCACTGCTTTCCAGTCTTCTATCTTAAGTGACACATTTATCAAGTTATTTAAAGTGAACTTACCAATCATATTGATATTTTATAATACGTTTTAGATTATTAATATTTTTATGCTCCAAACTGACTTCTAAATGAGTAATAATCTGAAATATTAAAACTTAAATAATCAAAGGCAACTGAATCACATTTCGTTCCGCGTAACTGTCTGAACAATTAAAGATAAAAATAAAATAAAATAAGCAATGAAATGAAAATGAACATTAAAAACGTTATATACATTTACACTTCAAGCTAAACCGCGATAAGATAGCTTCCCCCGTAAAACGCGTTTAGGGTTGCGAGAAAATGGCAAGTAAGACGGGAATGCCAGATTTAGCCCGAAATCGTCCATTTGGGGACAAAGTAGGCGATATGCCATAGACGGAGCGAAAACATTCTAGAATGAATTCTTTACGGTTTGCCCCAGAATGTTCTAGAGGGTAGGATAAAAGCTACATAAATCCTGCCTAAACGCGGAGTAGCAGTACATCGTTGAGTTTATCGTGATTTTTATCGTGAAGAGTATCTTGAGTGTGTTGAGCTCCGAAAGCGATCGACCGAGTCGGGAACTGTACTTAGTATTTTGCCATGAAACTGTCTTCACCGTTATAGATTGACAGCCGGAAGGCTGTGCTTCTGAAAGTTTCAGCGTGTTTATCGTAGTTTTTTGATGACTGTAAACGTGTCTTTGGAACAGGACGGGAAAGAAGCTTTTGATTCTTAAGTGCCTAAAGCAGAAGTGGAGGAAAATGAAAATGTGTCTATTAAGTTGGTAGAAACTGACAGCATGTATTGAAGCATCTGAAAATTCCTATGCTGTATAGATGAGAAGCTGGTGTACAGCTTAAGCAGAGTGTTCCAGTATGGCAAGAAAATACATCAACATGACAAACTAAGCGTGTGTCTCTAATACAGGTTATACAGACACTTGATTCCAAACCAAGATACTTCTGTTTGTGAAGAATTAGATTCCATTCATAACTCTAATGAAAAATTTGGAACTGGTTCCCAGGAAATAGAGGCAAATAAGGAGCATACATCAACTGCTAAAAGGCCTGAATCTATAGACTGTGATATGGAAAACAGAAATATATAAGAGTACTGCAATGAAAAAGTATTTAACCCGAATATAACTTATTGAAAAACCTGAGACTGAAATTCCTTCTGAACTTTAATTTGTATAATTTAAAATTGCTATTCGGTTAATTTGGGTATATAACTTATAAATAAGTGTAAATATTTGTTTCTTTTACCTTTATTTATCTTATTTGTTTGTATTGAATTTGGCTTCTGACCAAGGATTGTAATGCGTGGGACGTGTAGTCCTTGATAGGGTCAGTGCTACGAAATGCTCAGCCGCGGTAAGATAGCTTGCCCGCAAAAGGGTTTACGATTGCTAGAAAATGGCAAGGGAAGGCAGAGTTGCCAGATTAGGCACGAAATCTCCCATTTGAAAACAAAAAGGGCGATATGCCATTAACGAAGTAAGAACATTCTTTAAGGAATTCTTAGTGGTTTGGCCCAGAATGTCTTCGCAGGCAGGCCAAAAGCTACATAAACCATGCCTGAATGCAGAGTAGCAGTGCATCGTCGAGTCTATCTTGAGTTTACTGTAAGTGTATCGTGAAGAGTACCTTGAGTGTGTTGAGCTCCGAGAGCAACTGAGCGAGTCGGGAGCTGTATTTAGTGTTCTATCGTAAAGGTGTCTTCACCGCTATGGCCTGAGAGCCAGAAGACTCTCAGGTTATAGCGGTGAAATTGCTGATTGTTTCCGCGTGTTTGTGATAGTTTTTCGACGATTGTAAGCGCGTCTTTGGAATTCTCCTGTGAAATACTGGAGATTAAATTGTGTTTTGATTTTTCATCAAGTGTTGTCATCAATCACTCCAAATCCACGAACCTGTAGAACTCAACAATATATATACCTCAATACTCCAGTCAGCTCTGAACTAGAAATTAAAAGCTGATGCTCTCTTCGTTCTTATATAGTTTCTCCCCTTTTGCCCAGAAAATTCTAGTGCCTTACATTTCTCGAGATTATTGGAAGGCATATACGCTAAGTTACATATAAGGTCCGAGTCCAGTTACAGTTAGATATAGATATAAAAAATAATTATTCAATTACAGTATCGATTGCAGTTATACAGGTACCAGACTAAAATATCGCCAAATAGTCGCAGTTTGGCGACTTTTGGAAAATTTTCGCCAAATTTCGTGACAAAAAGTGGTTTTCAAAACCTTGAATGGCCATTTACCTCAATGTTAAATTGACTCGTACCTGTAATCTTATTTTTCTGGCAAAGCTTCGCCTTCTTAAGGTATTTTATATTGCATTTTGCAACATATGCAATAATTTTACTTATAATTTCACGAAAATTATTTACATACATACAAAATTCGTAACACTGATCCCTTCCGAAGGGAAGCCAACTTATAAATAAAGAAAATCGTTGCAGTACTAAACCAATAATTTCAATAAACTACATATAACAAATCAAATATTAAGCCGATAACTAAATGAATTAGTTTACAGATTTGTATACAAATAGGACCAGGTTCTAGTTTATTATTTACATTATTATACGGTATGAGTACTACGTACTACTGCCATACTAAGGAGCTAACCTGTCGTAATGAAAAATATTACGCTTAGAATTTGATGACTTGCGGATTCGAACTACGACTCGTTCAACTTATTTAGGACTGTGTAAAGACCGTCTCATAGTGACTGTAGTTTAGGAGTAAGTCTTTTCCGTCGAATCGAATTACCCTCTCACCTTCGTTGAATCAATGTCCTGCAGCTCTCGTGTAGTATCGGGTCTTCATCTTCTCCAAGCTGACTCTCTCTCGTGCAAAATTGTGCATTACTTCAAACAGTGCCTGGAGATCTTAAACGCATTTCTTAGGCGATGAAGGCGCATCCGGAGCGCTACCAGGAGCGTACTGGAGCAAGTGTGTAGCTCCGGTTCAGATACACACTTGCTCCAGTACATTACGACACGTTCTTGACCGTTTATTTCTTGTCACAAAACAGCACCGATATTCTCATTGCCAGTATCCACGTCAAGAATAAGTGATTTATTGAGCTAAGTATACGTGAAGATTGTCGTAACTGTTAAAAATACCTCCTTCAGTTCGCAGGGTTATATCCTCAGGGGCAGAATGCAGTTCATTATTTTTAAAGTCCAAATAATTGTATTTTCTTAAAAAGTCTAATATAGTGCGTAAGATTCGGTAATGTCTGCTACGTATGCCGTATGATAGTAGGCGGCATTTTCAAACATGATATTAACATTTAACTTTACATCGATGCCGATTATGTCAGTTTAAAGGGTGACGAAAAGCGGCGTACAGATGAGCTTACCTTCCAATTAAAATGGGACTTCCAGTTAAAATGGCAATCTGCGCTCCGCGAGATGGCCACTAATTTATTTCCTATCTCCTTGCTGAGGAACTGCCTTATTTTCGGTACCTTTTGGTGATCTGCATTTCTTTCGTATGTGGCTTTCACCACCTTAGTTACAGCCACTTTATGGCGCATTGATTTGCCTGGTAAATCGCCTAGATAAGCAGTCATTTAACTCACTGGCTCCTAGGAATGAGCAACTCTGTTTGAATGGCTGTTCCTACAAGTTGCTTGTTGGGCTGTCTCGAGTTTCGTGGTGCATAGAAAAGCGCTTTTTAAATCCTTGACATCCGTCATTCGCAGGGCTTTCCGTATCTCAAGATTCCGGATGTCATCGATGAAGTATTACAAGATTTCCCTTATTTATGCTGGGCAGTCCGAAAAGGCGAGACGAAACAGCCTTTGAACAACCGTGGCGAGCTCCTGAAGAGTTTGCGTGGGCTTATGATGGCGAAATTTTTATTGAAGCCTGATATAGATTTTTAAACACTTGTCGCCAAAGCTCAGTCCCATTGCCCCGGATAGAATTTCGAAGATAAGCCTCTGGTTTGGGGCTAGAGTTTAAAGGATATACGGTGCGTTTGCTCTTAGAGAAGCGGCTAAATAACAGGCCTTAGTTTTGGAACCCCGTCCGTTTGTGTTTACACCTATAGAGCATTGAATCTTCTGCGCTTGCTAGAAGTCTTTCCGCGATAAGCGGATAGCTTTAGAAGATGGTAGAAACGACCAGAGTAGAAATTTAATGATGTCAGAATTGCTTCCTACTATCGCTTTGGATTTTTTAAGCAACAGCAGAAACTAGGGGTTCGATTTGTTGTTTGACAGCTGAAACTCTCTCTTCGATTTGTTGCTTGACAAAAGGAACCTTTTCTCCGAATTTTGTTCGACAGCAGAAACTCTATCTTCAATTTCTCCAGCTTTATTTTCAACACTGTACATTCTACCTTCCGAAGCCGCTTTTGTTTTCTTATGGAGGTAATTTCTCTTTTTATTTCCTTTTGACCTGCTTCAGTCTGTTCTTGAACGGATTTGAATCTTCCATCCCCTCCATCTTTTCTTAAACAGGTTTCGTCTCTTCTTTAACGGATTCTTGACCCGCTTTCATGTTTTTAACTGTGACTTGAAGAACCTTTTTCATCTTTTCTCAGGCCGCTTTCATCTGTTGGTCCGCTTACATATTTTTATAACTACATTCATTTCTTTTTTAACGGAGTTGACCGCCTCTTCTATCCTTTCTTGGAATGCAGTCTTAGTTGCTCCTCCATCGCTCTTATCACCAGTATTCAACCTCATTTCTGACACCAAAACGTGTTGGATGTATTAGGGATCGTAATGGATTGAATGGACAGAGAACCGATGATAGCTTTACAAATTTTATTTTCGCAAAATAAAATCTTTACGATTCAAGGACATTCCACAAATGGGCTGATACTCTTAGTATCCACAGCCCATTCCGTAGTTACACTTAATATTACTAAGCGCGTTGCACACAAACGCAATGCAAAGCGCATCAAAAGGCGAAGCCCTCACGGATATCTCAATTATCAGAATTCAGCTCTGAACTAAACAGCTGAGAACTGGTGCTTTAAAAAATTACTAAGAACATTAAACTCAACACAATGCAACGTGCGAAGCTCGCACAAGCTCTCAATATTCTGATATGCTATGAAGTAGGAACTGAGAAATGATGCTTTCTCCGGTCTTGTATAGTTTTATCCCAACTGGCGAAAAATCTCTAGTACCTTCCATTTCTCGAAATTATTGGAAGGCATATAACATTCATACATATAAGGGCTGGATACAGTTAAAGTTATTTATATGGATCAATTCCAGTTATTCAGTTACAATTGCAATTACAGTTAAACAGGGATCGGACCAAATGAACTGATTTCTCACGAATATATATATATA
>KK112230.1:21710-40688 GCA_000611955.2 Stegodyphus mimosarum | reverse complement strand
AGTTATGCATGTTTACAAATTATATATATATATATATGTGTGTGTGTGTGTGTGCGCGCGCGCGTATGCGTGTGTGTATGCTACCAAAACTAGACGTAACGGTACAGCATAATCAATATACAGGGTGTCCAAAATTAAACTTGAAATTTGCGAGCAATCTGTAGCAAAAATTATACAGCGGAATACATGAAAATTGGTTAATGGCAGAATGAAATGATGGGAATTTTATCGAGGACAAAAAACAATGAGTTTTCAAAAACCAACCCTAAGTGGCGTATCATAGCTTTATTGAGGACATATAAATAATCTACAAACGTTTATGAAACATGTTTGATATGATGTCCTCTATTGTCTGCTACCATCTGGAAGCTTAAAATCGCATGTTCGACTGCTAAAAGCAGCATCAACTGGGGAATGTTACGCACATGGCGTTCTATGCTTTCTTTAATATCGGATAGAGATGTAATGGGATCGCGGTAGGCCATGGCCTTGAGATATCGCTACAGCCAAAAGTCGCAAGGATACAAGTCAGGGGATCTAGGAGGCCAAGCTGTAAGAAACTGCTGGCTGATGATTCTGTTGTCACCGAAATGGCGGAGCACTTGCTACACACAACGGGTGATGTGTGGAGGAGCACCATCATGCATAAACACTGTAGTTGTATCACATCGCCTTACCTGAAGAGCCGGAGTAACGGCTTGCTCTAATAATGAAGCGTATCATTGACCGGTGACGGTGCATGTCACAGGCCCTGCGGCGCTGTACTTAGCCATTCATCCTAGAGCTCAACTCGAGCAAGAAACCACAACGCAAAAGTTTGTCGACTGTCCAGGTCAGCTGGTAAGAATTGCTGCTCTAGCAACAGTTTATAGGGATAGTAGCGTAAGATCTTTTGAAGAATCTTACTGTCCAGGTCAGCTGGTAAGAATTGCTGCTCTAGCAACAGTTTATAGGATAGTAGCGTAAGATCTTTTGAAGAATCTTATGAACCGTGGAACGAGGTAGGTCAACAAATGCTGTAATAGGCGAAACACTAGTGCTGCGGATGGTTTGCGATCCGTCTTTCTTCACTTGCGTCTCTACATCATCCACTACCTGGCTGCAATAAACTTTCGTTCCTTTTCTGGTTGAATTGCCAATGTTCCAGTTGCTTTAAATTTCCTAATTATGTTTATTGTCCTTGACTAGTGAGTGGACATTTTCGCAACCGCTTCAAAGACCGAAATTTACGCAAATTTTCGGCAGCAGAGTCTCCATTTTGGTAAAACAATTTCACCAGTAAAGCATGTTCCTGGAGAGTCAACGCCATCTTCCTTGATTTGGAAACGAGTATGACTGCGATACTGCGATATACTGTATTGTACTAAGTATCTATTACATTAGCAACACTTCCCAGTCATGCAAAGAGTTCCATGCGGGGCCTGGTATTAGTAAGTTCCGTATTGAGTTCCCTCTGAGGGAAGAAATAAGAGGGAGAAAAAGCAATACGGCGCAATTTTCGCCTGGGTTCAGGAACTGACGTGAGCTGTTTGCAACACTCGTCGAGGGAGGTGGAGCTTGCAAGATTATCAGCAAATCGGCTTCGTCTCTTAGGAGATAACTGTTCTTAGAGAACAGAAATTAAAGGGCTCGTGAAATGATAAATCAATTTCAGATATATTTATCATCTATCAAAATATTCAGAAAAATATGATTAATATACTGAGAAAGGTTATAGTCATGAGCGAACAAATCCAGAGTAGTTACGTAAGAATCTGTGAGATGCTCGTAGCCTGTTGGCGCTTCACAGTGATTGGTCGAAATAGTATGACTGCGGCTCGCCTCTCCCACCTTTATAGCATTGCAGTGCCCGAAAAGGATTACTATGGTTACGACATTTGCATATGCTAATAGTTTACATTGCACAACACCATCTAGTGGTGGTTTTTGAAACTCATTGTTTCTTTTTCCTCGATAAAATTCCCATCATTTCATTCTGCCATTATCCAATGTTCATGTAATTCTGCTGCATAGTTTTTGCTACAGACTGCTCTCAAATTTCAAGTTTAATTATGGACACCCTGTATAAAATAAAAAAAAGTATATACGAACCGTTGTAAGTGTAGGCTAACGTCATCTTACATAACAGTACAGCATTATCAAAAACACAAAATATTATTGACTGTTTGTGCTGAGCATTGCTTTCTACTATTGATCGGCACCCAGCTACTTTCGAATTGTAGCCGCCCAGATGGGAAAGTTCTTAGTGACTCTGACTGTCGTAAAGAAGGACTAGGGTTCGACTTCCGGAGAAGGAATTTGTATAAATTGTCTATACTTCATCGGAGGGAACGGAGGTCGCCTTTCAGGTGCCTCCACAATAAATTGACCAGAACTTGAATGGAGTTAACACACTATCTCTTTTCGAAATCAAATAACTAAGCACTGAATCTAATAAGGGGTCTTAGGAATGGGCAAAGCTTAAAATGACTAGTTCCCGCTATAAAAATAAATAAATAAGTGAATAAATAAAAAAACTTTCTGATTCTGACAGTGTTTTGTATGAAGTAAAACATGATGCCATGACTCTCTCCAAGAAAACATGGGGAAATCCTTCGTTGATGTTGCTGTGTATTCATATATATACACTGGTGTGCAAAAATTAAGGACGAAGTCGAAAAATTAGCATTTCAGCTGAACGAAGAGGCAGAGCGGACAGAAAGACCAATCAGGAGATTAAGTAAGGTGATATACTGTAGCACATGCGCAGATAGCAGGTAGACGTAATGGGGGAGTGTCTGAGTAGTATAAAGCCTGTTGTCGGTGTAAGATCAATATTTCTGGCAAAGAGATTGTACGCCGTATAGCAGTTAAAATCACACCGAGTTGCTGCCTCAGCGAGAAATGGCGAATAATCAATCTGTTAGACGACATCTGGATGCTTTTACCCGAGGTCGAATCATTGGGAAGCTGGAGGAAGGCCGCAGTGTGACAAGTGTGGCTGCAGAGTTCAGAATTGCTCCCAGCATCGTTTCACGACTTTGGAGACAATTTCAAACAACAGGAACAGCTATCCGGGGGTTTAGTAGTGGTCGTCCAGGAGGAACCACACCCGCAGATGACCGCTATATTGCCTTACAGGCCAGAAGAAACAGGCGGCAGACAGCGGGAGAAATCGCTAGACACACGACACAGGCGACTGGACGACCGATATCGCGTTTTACCGTGGCCAGAAAACTGCACGGTGGTGGTCTGTTTGCACGACGCCCTGTACGGTCTGTACCTCTAACACCTGCCCATCGGAGAAGGCGTTCTCTGTGGTGCCGGGAACACCGGAATTGGAGAGACAATGAATGGGGACGAGTACTCTTTACAGATGAGAGCAGATTTAGTCTGAGTTGCGATTCTGGACAGAGCGGGGAACACGCAATAACCCCTTCAACATCATCAAAAGGGACTGTTTTGGAGGTCGCGGAGTTCTCGTTCGAGCAGACATAATGCTTGGTAGCCGGACCGACCTTGATATCTCCCAAGGAGGTTCGTCACCTGGGACTGCTATTGTAACGAGGTTCTTCTTCCTTACATGCGTCTTTTCACAAGGGCTATGGGTCCTCAGTTCCTCTTCATGGACGACAACGCTCCACCTCATCGCACAGTTACTGTCGAAGAGCTGTTGGAGAGTGAAGATATTGAACACATGGATTGGTCGGCAAGGTCTCTGGATCTAAATCCCGTCAAGCATGTACGGAACTTACTAGGGAGACCCGTGGCAGCACGTAACTTATCGCCAGTAACGATTCCGAAACTGCGATTGGTGCTACAAGAGGAACGAGCAGCAGTGTCTCAACAGCTCATTAACAACCACATATCCAGCATGCACAAATGATGTGAAACCTGCCTAGCAGTCAGGGGAGATCATATCCCCTATTAAAGACCGGATGTTTCTTGCTGGACACCCATCACAGGGATGTTTCGGCCTTCAGTCGCATTGCGCTCCATGCTACTTTTTCAATAAAGCTTCTTTTTATCCCTCTGATTTCTCTTTTAGTAAGTGTTGCTTACATTACTCATGTCCTTACGTATTGGGGATCTTACGGTATTAAATGTGTTGATTTGGAAAGCTTTTGTACAAAGTTATATTGAAAAAAGCGTCTCGTCCTTAATTTTTGCACACCAGTGTATATATATTCATATGTATGGTTATATCTCTATCCAGTGGTTTATAATCTGCAGTAATCTTAAATTTTATCCACGCCGTAGTATATTTTAGCTCTATTATTGCATTATTATTCATTGCAGCATATGTTGTTCATTACTTTGGAGATGCTTTTGTAACTGCATGCATATAAGCGTATATTTGCTTAACAGAAATGAATGTTAATTAATTCGGATATTCTATTTGCGCGTGCTTTTACGTATGAATTATAATAAACATTCTTTTGTTAATAGTTTTAGGAATTAAATATGAATCCTTGCTTTGCAGCCATCGAAACTGCATAAATAACAAGCTGAAGCATTCAGTAATTGTTTCGTCTTATTATGTATGAAATTCTTTCTTTTGCCGGTCTGCATAAAATAGCTGATTTTATGCCGGTAACATGCTGCATTTTACATAAATCTCTACTTCACATTTAATATTTTTATCAAGTAACATTTCTTTACTTACTTTCTAACTGGCTATATGTGTTTACATGATTACGATAAGTAAACCTTTGATGACACCTAGTTGTATTTACCTGAATCTCTTTTCAGAAATTAGAATGTACTACTTTATTTAATTTGACCGTTTTTTCTCTATTCATATACTATATTTCCATTACGCTCTCTTTCTTGTAAATAAGCTATCCTTTCACGGGCGTAAATGCATTTATGCTCTTATACAAATAAAAGGCCTGTTTATGAAAGATTCTCCACAAAATATGAAGTTTTATTAAAAGTTAGAACAATTATCGTACAAGCTTTCAAAAAAAAATAAATGCTTGATAAATTTTATTGAAATAGTATAACTAACTAATAGTTTTTATATTTCACAATAAATAATTAAATTAAAAGGTTTTCATTTTCCAATTAAAAATTATTCTTTCTTTCTGAATACGAAATCACCGATGCTTTGTTAAGAATATTTTATTCACAATTATTCTATATAAATAACCAAACTACCAATTTAAAGTATATGGTAACTATTAGTTTCTCCAAATTTCTTAAAAGGCAATAAAGTTGGAAATTAAGTAGTGGTTTAAATTGTTTAAATTTTATTTTCCACAAATCTATTTCCAGTTATTAGCTGTTTTTTCAGCAATTAATTTCATTATTTATTCCTAACGAATTCTGGAAAGAAGAAAAAATTAGAAGGATTTAAGGAATTTTAGAAATAAACAACGTTTTTGAAAATGTATTTATTTTGAGCTACTTGAATGTTAATTATAATAAATTAATATTTTAATGCTGATGAAATATAAAATATCCTAAATCTCTAATTTAACTTTTGGTAAAACAAGTTTAAACATTACGTTAAAATCAAAAGCATAAAAACAAAACGATAAATGTCTTTTATTTTTTGCTGATTAAGGGAGATTATTCTAAAAATGACTTAGCATAACAAAAAAATTAATTAATTTAACTGCGCCGTTCAGAATTTAAAAATAGAAACTTAAAAAAGGATAACTATTTAAAAATTTCTTATTTTAAGATTTGTAGATTTGTTGATTAGTGCTTAGTTATTTGATTTGAGAAAGAGATAGTGTGTTAACTCCATTCAAGTTCTGTCCGTGATCATCTTGCTAGATACAGTGTAGAAATAGGCAAAATATGCATTGAAAATAATTTATCAGTAGCCATTTATTATCAAGAAAAAACTTCAGCAAAGAAGTTGTAGCGAATTTTATTTTAAAATTTTACTGACAGAAACACCAGCTTTCTGGAAGATACATTTCTTTAACAACTTTTAATATCGGATTAAACACGAATAATTCTGACCGCCCAGTCGGGATAGCGATTGGCGACTCTGACTGAGGTACCGAAGAGCCAGGTTCGAATTCCGAAGATTAAAAGCGCTTTTAAAATTCTATTAACATAATTCTTGATTGTTATTTTTGCCGAAAGATGGCGTTGCCTTCTCGCGCGTGGTTCTACCCGAGGATATAAAAAGCCGTTACTGAGGTTTCTTTTTCTTTCTAGATATTTTGTTCTCCTGAAGAGGAGGGATCTGTAGCTGCCCTCGAAATCGATTGAGTGTTTTCAGTAAATGTACGCCAATTACAAGGTTGTTTCAGCGAATTTGACTGTCACATTGGCGTGTTTCTGTTCTATTGTAATCAGAGGACTGGTCTGCTGTTACTATCGATCGGGCGGGATATAAGCCACAACAACCACAGCAACTGCAAAACAAAAAACAGCAACAACCACAGCAACTGCAAAAAGAAAAAACAGCAACAACAAAGAATTTCGTACCTAAAATATTAATCATAAAAGATCATAATTAAAGTGTAAATTATAAGCGTCAGCCCACCAGCGGCCGAGGGGTAAAGTCGCTGAACACTGACAGTGAACCACTGACCGAACCCGCGAAAGGGCTGACTGCATAGGCGTCATATGCGTTTTCGTGTTTTTTCCCATGTGTAACGTATATATGAGCCAGTTCCTTTAAAAAGTCCTTCACGAAGGCATTCCTCCTCTTAGGCAGATAGCCCTGGAGTGCTTTTACATAATCAAATAAACTAAATTTAAGTTACGCAGGCTTATAAGCTATTAAGTTGTTTCTAAATACAAATTGTGACAAAAATATAACAAATACTTTATGCACATGCATAAACAATTTGGATTTTAATTAATTTGTATTTTGTAGAAATCAGATTTTTCTACAATAAACATAAAAGTTAGAAATAAACACGATATTTTCCTCGAACATTTTTATTTTTGTCAAACTTCTTTCTGAAAAGCAAGCTTAGTAAAACTTAATTGTATTTACTCTGCTTATACAAGTCTTATTTACGTGAAAAAAATAAAAGTGTTATTTCTCTTCTATAAGCAAGTTGTAAAGCATAGCTACAGCCATGGACCTGAGAGTAATTATTTTCAATACTGAGAACTTTCAGTGGAAGGAAAAAAAAGAATGTTAGCAGTGGAATTGCTTGAAAATGATTCAGGAAAACTAAATTGTAAGATTTTATGTCTATTCACCAGTGATTATGATTTGAATCTATAACTTTTTTCTTTCTTAGTTCTGACCAGAAAGCAAATTATTTGCTGGTTATTTAAGCAGAGGGTCTGCATGTTAATCTTCAGCCATTTTAAATAGCCTACTGTGTGGTGTCTCATGCTACGTTACTACGTTGGAATTTATCTTAATTTAAATGCCCGAAAGCAGCTGAAATATGTCAGTCACAGAAGCAGTGCTTTCCGTTCTTTTAAGGCTTAAATAAGAAGGCTATTGTAACCTTGTTAAGGCTTGTCATTACTTTAAGCTAAAACGAAAACTCGTTGTAGTCTAGTAGGGTCTGCAGGATATTAACGCAAGCTTATTGACATAGTAGAATACAAAACTTTTATTAATCTAGAAACTACGGGATTCATGTGCCGCAGTTGAGTTACTATTAGCAAACGAATGACATTATTTTCGCTAAACCGATCTCCTTTTCCAACCCAGGAAAAAGAGAACGTTCCAAACGTTCAAACTTTATGTATTACATACATTACAATTAACCAAATCGTTAGTTTAAAACTGTTGAAATTTATCATGAAAAAGACAATTAATGCAGAGTTATCCAATTCTGAAAACGGAGGCAAATTCTGTGTAACGAATAAAAAAGCCACTTCTACCGAAATAAATGGATCTATTTTATTTAAAAAATATTCGATGATGTGTGACATAAGTAAGTGCTGTTGATAAGTGCAGTTCTATTTAAGATATGAGCTAAGCAGAGCGGAGTTAGTGAATTTTAGGAAAAAATAATGTTTTATTCTATATGAAAAAATCTGATGTATATACCACATGACTTCCTTGTACCGAATATTAAATTATACGCAATTTCCTGCATTTCAGTTAAATATATTGAATTAACATCAAATCTATAACCACAACAGAATAAATGCACTCTTTAAAGTTCACTATATTTATTTACCATAACCACACTTCGGCGCTAGGTTCACTTAACAGAGTTACATCTCATTCGTTTTATAACTAAGAGTGAGCAAAAATATTAGCATCTCAATAATTACAAGTTCTATTCAAATACTATAACAATTCTAAAACGATGTATAAAAGAAATTAAACAAATAAAAAGAAAACAGTTTTGCACGGACGATTCAGAGCCGCTTACCTAATGCGCATGCGCTACTAATTAATATAGTTCTCACTTCGCGGTAAGGCAAAAATACATAACAATTCAAAATATTTTTATATAAAATTGAAAGATGTGGAAAAACACAAAACACCAAGTACAGTTATAACGACAATTTTTACAATTAAAATTACAGTTTGAGAGCAAAAACCAGCTAATAACTTAAACGATGAATATTCCAGAATGAATCAAGCAATTCGCAATAATAAAAGAAGACCTTACTTTGTTGTTGCGAAACTTAGTTTCTCTCGATTGGCAACAAATCCACTATTCTGCTAAGCTTCAAATGTAAACTAATATGGCCGCTATCATAACCAAAAATTAGGCTTAGCCTCACTTAAAAAACTTTTAAATTGCTAATAATTCCAAAATTATTGCATGCAGGTTAACTAACGACATAAAAATCTTAACCGAAAGAGAAGAGCAACATAATTCAATCATTTTTAAAGCAAAAAATGCACAATTTACAAAGTTATAAGAATAAAGAAACTAAGCTTACTGAGCCGAGTAACAGAGTTGATATATATATATATATATATATACACACACACACACACACATATTTATATACTTTTGGTGCGGCCGATTGCAACCAAAATAGGAGGTGCACATCTACATGTTACAGCAGCTTTATATACAAAATTGCAACATTCTGAGGCTCCTCGCTTTTGAGTTATGCGAGATACATACATACGTATATACGTACGTGCGCGCAGACGCTATGAAAAAATCTCTTCAGAATCCATTTTAAATCAGTTTTATAGTTGTTTTGGGGGAAAAGAGTACTTTATTCTGTCCTTACGTACGGATGTCACTCAAAACGTCGTTAATTTGCATTCGATAGCGATCAAAACAGATATTTTCTTTGAAATGTGATACCCGAAATTTTTCGCGATTACAATACTTCCTTTTTACTTCGTACAAGGAAGTAAAAATAACGTAAACAGAAGCGCAAAGAACCGTTTTAATATTTCGTAACGCATGTCATGATTGAAACTGAGTTAGGATACATCTTGGATTTCCTTAATAATCTGAAAATTGCTAAATCGGGGTTTAATTATAATTGAATTAAAATAACATCCATTGGTGATATTAAAGTACTCATGCCATTTATATACAGAAGCATTCACAATCATGTATATGTTACATATGCATGCTTGTTTGTATGTGTGTTTGCTAGTGACTACATTCTAAATTTAATTTGAAACGGTATAGATCTAATAATCTTGGTATAATACGAAATTGTTGATCAAATAATTCCTTTCATCCCAGTGGACTTATGATCAAAACAGCCGTTTACATTGCATCACAGCTGCCATAGCGTTATATGCTTCAAATGAGATAATATCATTAGTAATGTGCATAGAGTTAAATATAAGCGCATGAGAAGTTTAATGCGCAAATAAAGTCTATTTAGCAGGTTACATAATTCTGATATATGTATTATGTAAGTTATAATGCAGTTTAATCTAAAAATATTTGTGTACGTAGTTATATGTTACATTTTATCTCTCCGGTTTCATATGTACATTTTATCTTTCTGATTAAAGCAGATTTCAGCTATATAATTAAAATTATCTCAATTCAGATGAGTTCGTTTTTTAGTACATTTCGTACGCAAGCATTTGCAAAAGCTGCGACACATTCCAACGTTGTGGAGAGTTACAAAGAAAATTTAGAATTAATGTACATGGGTATCTGACGCTTGAGTTCGCAAACGCAGATGAAGTATTTTGGATTCATTCCATGTCATCAGTTATTAACAAATATTGAATTGTGTACAGAGTTAATTGATTACATTAAGGTATTTCCCCCGCCTTCTTAGCATGACTTCATGGCGTAATAGCCAGCACACTCGACGCGTATTCCAGAGGTCCGAGCTTCGAGTCCCGGCAAGGGCATTGCTCATTTTTCATCTACTTCTGCTTCAAAAAATACCTAATGTTTCTACTGTAAAACTTAACGCAATACAACTGCATTAAATGCTACGCAGTTTACATTAAATATGACATCTGAACAATAACTTGCTAGAATAATTAATGACTTCGCTTACTCTTAAAACATTTTCTTGCCAAGTGCTTTTATCTATATTGATTCCACAAAATCTTTATTTCAAGATGAAATCCTAATTGATGCCAAAACAACTAATTAAATAATAGATTTAAAAAGAAGAATATCGCTTTAGCATTCATCTGCCGTTAACGCTATAACTACAGGCCATTAAATTTAAATGACTTAAAGAATAAAAATATTTAGCTTTCCTTTAATCAGTTCCTTTTGAAGCTTACTGAAGACAAACCACTCTGTGTCAGAAATACAATGCATCATTGCGTTGCGGAAACAGGAAAAAGAACGCAGATGTCTTGAATTCGAAGTTCAGTTTCCCGTCTTAAAGAGAGAAAATCAGTAAGAAAAGAATCTTCAACGTTGGAAACATTTTAAAAATTACTGCGTCTTCATTGATTGCACCCTTTCGAATCATGCAGATCACGTGCTCCTTCAAACGGCTGTTGCGTTTTAAGCCGTCTGTTCCTTTCTCTAATTGTATGGGACTGTAGAGGATAAAAAATAAACCTTTTCGCAAAAATTCAGCACTTAATCTTCGCCTGAATGGTAATTTTCGTCTAGCCCTAATTAGAGACGCCTTAAACTTAATCTAGGACATCTGGCACACACCAAGTTTCGGGAGGTTTCGGACTTCTAATTGCTTTAAAATGGGTCGCGTGCATTTGAGACAGGAGCTGGAGAAAAGTGGAGTTGTTAGGTTGAAAATTCTTTCTGGATTATGAGCTTTAGAACTTAATTTAAGATATCGAGTAAAATAATTCATAGAGTGGAAAATTTAAAAACTTTTGTAGCCGTGAATGTGATAAACGTGTAAAGAGTTGATCGAAGAGTATGAAATATGATTCTAACAATAAAAACCAAACAGCTCGGTATCTAATTGCGTAATGTGAGTGTTAGAAATATCGTTTATTTATTGCAATAATGCTGCAAACGTTTATGATGATCAGTTGGATATATCATTCATTGAGTACATTTTAAATTACTTCGCCACATTAATGGCGAAGTACATGATTAAAAAATAAATATTTAAAAAAATCTGAAAGCTTTCAGATTTTATATTACGCCTAAAGGGGCATATTTTAAACAATTTGTGTTATAGAGACGTTAGATTATTTCGAAGCCGGAGACAAGAAAAATGAGCAACGCCCTCGCCAGGACTCGAATCTCGGATTTCTCGAATACGCGCTGATTGTGCTGGTCATTACACCATGAAAGCAGGCTAAGAAGGCGGGAGAAATACCTTATATTCTCCCCCTTTTAAAGAGCGACTGGGGATTAGGGGACAAAATCGCCAAATCCTGGTGGTGGAGAATCATCGTCGACCAACCTTTTAGTTCGGGCGCCACTGTAGAATCATCAGGATTTTTTGAAGCAGGATTCATGAAAAATGAGCAAAGACCTCGCCGAGACTCGAACCTCGGACCTCTGGAATACGTTCCGAGTGTGCTGACGATTACATCACGAAGGCATGCTAAGAAGGCGGGAGAAATATCTTATGGTGTGTTACCTTTATTAAATATCACGTTCGTCGAACTTGAACCACATAAAACTCAATTCAACAGCAATATCACAAAATATTTAAAAACACCATATCTTTAGAATTTCCGATATGCAGTCTTGGAGATAAAAGTGTTTTTTTTCCGTACAATGTTGCCATTGCTCTCTTTGAAGTCGTTGAGTTTGTTAATAAAAAATTCGTTAAAGTTTAACAAAACATGAAATAGATAATAAAATAAATTCAAAATTAGGGCTTCCAGATGTCCATATTGAGTGGAGGACTATGTTATTCAAAATTTTATATCTCTAGATGCCTCTGTTTTTTCAAAATGCGAGAAACATACATACCTACATTTATGCAGATTTTTCATTATTTAATGGATTTATATAATTTCTTTAAATACAATACAGGGCGATAATATTTGGCGACACCAATTTAAAAAGTGAAAAGCCGTTTTATAGTGGAGGACGCAAAATTCCAAAACGAAATTAATAGATCACCTGGGCGAATTGCCCTTTCGGGCTAATTTTTAAGTATATTTGTTGCTTTTAAAGGGTTGAATTTTTTTAAACAATTACCGATTAATTAAACTTTAAATATGAATTGACGATATTAATGTTTGTGAAATAATATTCTGAAAAATATTCCTCTCGCAAGGCTGTGTAAAAGATAAATTTAGTATCCTTTTGGAGTATTAGCAGCAACTTTGCCAAGTCACGTAGATGAGAAATGCATAGTAGTGTGACACAAAGTAAAACAACCGTCAAAAATTTTGGAAAGATTCCGTTAAGGCTCTTTGTAATAGTAATAGAGACAAGAAATAATATTTTTCACATTGTACTTAATTTTCAATATAAGGTTTTAAGGAATGCACACTTTTCTTCATCAAATGTAACTAATAACTAACAAAGTTAAAGAAATCAATACTGCTAAACTGTTACTTTTTTTAAGAGGAGCACAAGGTAGCATTTTAAATGCTTTCCAATGTTTTTTTCTTCATAACAGATAAAACAGCTCTTCAAAGTAAGCTCATTTGAACAACTTTAAAATATGTATAGAAAGCTACAAGGAGAAATAAGGGAAACTTGCTTTACGATTTATTCTAATGCAAGCTACAAACATCTGAAGCCCTATAGATAGAGAAGAATGAAAATGAAAATAATATTTTAGCTCATATTCTTTTGTTTTGACGAGAAATAATCTCATTTCTAATGCATAAGTTATTATTTCAATTCTTTCGTTTAAAATATTTGTGCAGTCCGTTTTCCTAAAAACAGACCACTGCATAGAAGTTTCTTGACTCTGCTTTAATTAACAGAGGTCTAGGTTTCATCTTTACGAGAACATTTGTTTTATAGAAATATAGCACTTATTTTTTGAAATAGTTTTAGAACATACTTAGTGTTAAAAAATTAAATTCATTACTACGAACTAGCATACCATAGAGACTAATACGTTCTCAATATACACTGGTGTGCAAAAATTAAGGACGAGACGGTTTTTTCAATATAACTTTGTACAAAAGCTTTCCAAATCAACACATTTAATATCGTAAGATCCCCAATACGTAAGGACATGAGTAATGTAAGCAACACTTACTAAAAGAGAAATCAGAGGGATAAAAAGAAGCTTTATTGAAAAAGTAGCATGGAGCGCAATGCGACTGAAGGCCGAAACATCCCTGTGATGGGTGTCCAGCAAGAAACATCCGGTCTTTAATAGGGGATATGATCTCCCCTGACTGCTAGGCAGGTTTCACATCATTTGTGCATGCTGGATATGTGGTTGTTAATGAGCTGTTGAGACACTGCTGCTCGTTCCTCTTGTAGCACCAATCGCAGTTTCGGAATCGTTACTGGCGATAAGTTACGTGCTGCCACGGGTCTCCCTAGTAAGTTCCGTACATGCTTGACGGGATTTAGATCCAGAGACCTTGCCGACCAATCCATGTGTTCAATATCTTCACTCTCCAACAGCTCTTCGACAGTAACTGTGCGATGAGGTGGAGCGTTGTCGTCCATGAAGAGGAACTGAGGACCCATAGCCCTTGTGAAAAGACGCATGTAAGGAAGAAGAACCTCGTTACAATAGCAGTCCCAGGTGACGAACCTCCTTGGGAGATATCAAGGTCGGTCCGGCTACCAAGCATTATGTCTGCTCGAACGAGAACTCCGCGACCTCCAAAACAGTCCCTTTTGATGATGTTGAAGGGGTTATTGCGTGTTCCCCGCTCTGTCCAGAATCGCAACTCAGACTAAATCTGCTCTCATCTGTAAAGAGTACTCGTCCCCATTCATTGTCTCTCCAATTCCGGTGTTCCCGGCACCACAGAGAACGCCTTCTCCGATGGGCAGGTGTTAGAGGTACAGACCGTACAGGGCGTCGTGCAAACAGACCACCACCGTGCAGTTTTCTGGCCACGGTAAAACGCGATATCGGTCGTCCAGTCGCCTGTGTCGTGTGTCTAGCGATTTCTCCCGCTGTCTGCCGCCTGTTTCTTCTGGCCTGTAAGGCAATATAGCGGTCATCTGCGGGTGTGGTTCCTCCTGGACGACCACTACTAAACCCCCGGATAGCTGTTCCTGTTGTTTGAAATTGTCTCCAAAGTCGTGAAACGATGCTGGGAGCAATTCCGAACTCTGCAGCCACACGTGTCACACTGCGGCCTTCCTCCAACTTCCAAATGATTCGACCTCGGGTAAAAGCATCCAGATGTCGTCTAACAGATTGATTATTTGCCATTTTTCGCTGAGGCAACAACTCGGTGTGATTTTAACTGCTATACGGTGTGCAATCTTTTTGCCAGAAATACTGATCTTACACCGACAAGATGCATTATACTCCTCGGACACTCCCCCATTACGTCTACCTGCATATCTGCGCATGTGATACCGTACATCACCTTACTTAATCTCCTGATGGTCTTTCTGTCCGCTCTGCCTCTTCGTTCAGCTGATATGCTAATTTTTCGACTTCATCCTTAATTTTTGCACACCAGTGTACTTCCTATTATGTTAGTTTTAAAAATAACTTTTCCCCAAACGTGTACATAGTAACTTTGATGTGCAATTACACCATTTTGGTCGTGTATTCCCTAATAGCCTATTAGCATCAGGTTTTGAAAATTTGAAAATTATTCGTGGAATTTTTCTCTTTTTCAATGCTTTCAAAGAAATAAGTTTTAAATGGATTCGTTCGATTAGTGAATGTTTTCGTCTTACCAGCGAAGATAAACTCTCGCAAACTACTTGGCAGCATCACGAACCTTTGCTTTCTAATTGTTGAACTTTATGGCAGCTTAATTCAAGAACCGACCCATTACGGTGAAGCAGACGCAAACTGACATTCAGTCGACGATTTTTGCCTAGTCAGCTGTACTAACTATTTATAGATAATTTGAGGCCTAAGGAGTAGCAGAGACAAGAGTAAGAAAGGGGCAAGATTCGAATTACAGGAAAATAGAAATAGAGATATTTTATTAAATATTGTAATTTTAATGTTATAATGTATTGTCATTGGAATGTAAGTTTTATTTGAAGAACTAATATTGTGATAGTTACTAGTAGTTTATCCGTGACAATTTTTCATTAGTTATGCTAATACCGTAACCGCGTGCTTTGGATACTAAAATAATCGCATAGATTTCTCCTCTTGATTTTTGGATGATAAAATTAGTAACAAAAAAGGGGGTGGAGGAATACGGAAGGAAATAAGCTATATCCCTGAAATATTTATTCGCAAATGTTCATATCAATGAAATTTTATATTGACGGTCTATATTAAAAAAGTATTTTATAATTTTAAACAACATTCGCAAATATTCTCTCCCTGAAAACGCCTCACATTTACAATGAAAATTTTTATTTCATTCCATTTTATTTTTATGACTATTTTGCTGAAAATTTTTATTTGAAGGACAGAATATTAATATAAGAATATTTTGTCCGCTATGTTGGCATAAGTTTACTTTTCGGATTACTTTCGAAAAGGCTTTCAATGAAAAATCGTCTGTTACTCTTTTGGCAGTTCCAAGCGGTATGCTAGCTAGGGGCGATAGCCGCTTCAATCTGGATGGAAACTGTGAAAACGAAACGCCCTAGTAATTTCAAAAACTATACTTTTTTGCCTATGACTGAATCAAATGATGGAAGACTTGAATCACTCTAGTTTCAACTTTTAAATTCATGTAATTATTGTATAATGACATATAATTAAATATAACTGAGCATTAATTTCATGTTCATAATTACGATGCCTCTACTAATGTTTTGATACTTTCATCATGCTGAATCAATCATATTCGGAATCCAAGGTACTAAACGCATACTGATAATTTTTATTAATACTTGAGAGCACTCTGCTGTCGCAAACCTGAATTAACATCCATAAATTTCACTACTACTTAAATAGATGTGTTTATATTACATTCTACAGAAATTAGGGATATTGTATTTATTTTAATATGCGTCCTAAAAGCGAGAGTTCTCATTTAGTACAATGTCATGGACAACTGTCATAAAGCACATAAAAACTTATATATTGGGTTAAATATATTCAGTATCCATCAAACAATAAATTATTTAATATACCTATGTTAAAAATGTCAGAGGCCTCCCAGCTGGTGTAGTGGTTAGTGTCGCTGACTGCCGTGAGAAAGGGCCTGGGCTTGAATCCCGGAGAAGGCATGGATGTTTGTAAATGTATAGTATCCGTGCGGCATGGAGATACTGTAAGTATGAGGCCAGCCGAAAGCCTTCTAGAAAGGTTGGTGGTAGAGGAAGATAGGTGGGAGACCTTCGGGCCTGTCCCCTCGGGATGCTCTTCATCAAATTTGGGGGCGAAACTGAGCTAAATCGCACTGTCACCTTTAAGGTGCTCAAGGCTGTTGCCAACTATAGGCGTAAATTTGCGCTCCTTGCCACGAGGAACTTCTTGAGCTTGGGCTGAGTATAGGTTAGACAAGTGGGCATTAGCAACAACAACAACAAAAGTCAGAGCGTAGCAACGTATAGGTTCTGCCAACTTAACTAAAACTACTAACTTAAACAAAAAATGTTAACTACCTAATTAATGTTTTAACTAACTTCAAATGTAAAAATCCAGAACTGAGAGGAGGAAAAAAAGCACTCAGGTCTTGGGCTTGAATCCCGGAGAAGGCATGTAAATTGTCTGTCCTTTCGTAAGGGGTATCGGTGGTCCACCTATTAGGTGCCTCCATAGTAAAGTGTCTCCATAGTCTTAAACCATACACAGAAATTTAAATTTCCTTACTAATCCTTGATTAATAATTCGAACTTATAAAGCTAAGACTATTAATTTCATACCAGTAATTTCAGAAAAGTTTTATATCTTTTAGCAGTATTTCTTTAAATAAAAATGCTGCAATAACCCCTGAAATTATTTTTCGTATAATATTTGCTTGCACTTTTATAGTCGTTGCCAATACTTGCTTTTTATCACTGCCTGTCTGTAATTAACATTTTAAAATTCCTTCTCCATTTCTATTTCTTTAAAAGCATTCTTTATTGATTTCGCGTTTCAGGTGGGGACTTATTTTTCTTCTATATATTTTATTAAGTCTCTCCAATCAGGTCCTTCTTTTAATTACTTTTGATATAACAGACAAGATGTTTGCTATCACAATCAGTATTTCTGATATAAGAGTTTGATATTTGATATAACAATCAGTGCACAGGTGTGATTGGAATAATAGTTTCTCTTGAGAAGAAATGCTTAAGACAACCCTGTTTGAAACATACTTAAAATCATATTGCGTTCTTCGGGTTTGTGGATTTGCAGCACTTGATGATAACATTTGATGAAGAATCAAAACACAATTTATTCTCCAGTAAGCACTGTTACACAGGACAGTTTAAAGAAAAAGTTTACAATCGTTGGAAAATTACGATGAACATGCTGAAACAATCAGCAACCTTTCTTCCAGGGCGGGGCATAAAATAAGGGCATTGCTCACTTTTCATCTCTCCAGCTTTCAAAAAATACCTAATGTCTCTACAGTGCATGCGAACTAGCAAAGTGGTGGATGATAATTGTCCACCACCGAGATTTGGCAATTGGGTCTCCTAACTCCCAGTCGCCCTTTAAAAGGGGGAGTATATATGATATTTCTCCCACCTTCTTGGCATGCCTTCGTGGTGTAGTGGCCAGCACACTCGGCCCGTATTCGAGAGGTCTGTGGTTCGAGGCCCGGCGAAGGCATTGCTCATTTTTCATCTCTCCTGCTTTCAAAAAACATGTAATGTCTCTACAAAGTGATCAATCACATTTATTCAATTAAAATAGCTGTTACGGGGATGCAGGGACAGGATCAAATTGTCGCCAAGTTTGGCGACTTTTGGCAATCTGTCGCCAAATTTGGTGACAACGTAAGTCGCCAAAACCGTTGTTAGCTTAGTGATATCTCGCCATTTTACTGATATTTACTCAATGTGAAATGGACTTGCTCTTGTATTCTGACTTTTCCGGCATAACTTGTCTCTTAAAATTTTTTTTTCGCATTACACAGAAAAATTCAACAGGTTCACACCTAACTGCACTCAAATCATCTATCTATGTACTAAAATCATGTATTTATGAACAAATTCGTAAAAATAAGAACTTACCCGTTACAGCAAACACAACTTATCTTTCAAACGCTGGAGGGAAACAGCTGTCTACAGCTTACAAGTAAAACTTTCCTAATTTAGGGGGGGGGGAGAATCCTTAGTTCAAAACACAAGCGTACTGCTTCAAGTTCTTTCGACCACTACCACTATTCGAAACATTGAAGACCAATTGCAAAGCCCTTTCTTTGCCCTAAGTTAGTAGGTCTAAATAACAATTCAGCAGTAGCATATCTTGGAATTTTCATTCCTCGTTTATATTAGGTTACTAGTAATTTATAAAATAGTACCTAAAAATTATAAATTATGAAACATAAAATATTAAAATTACAAAATAATTTTAAAAAATAGAATAGACTGAAAAGAAAATAAAGTTTTAAAACGCCAACATAAACAAAAAAATGAACTCCAGTGAGCAAATTTCACGAAAATTTTATGGATTCATTTTGGAAAGGTTAGGAGTTTGTGAATA
>KL811291.1:0-20648 GCA_000611955.2 Stegodyphus mimosarum | reverse complement strand
TCCTCGGAACATTGCACCCCCTTCCCCGCAATATTCCTTAGCAGTTTAAATGCTTTGCGGGTGATTTCTTCTGTTGCCGGCTACTGTCTGGGGAGAATAATTTTCTTCCGTACTTGGGATTATTTTGTTGGCGCTGTACTTGGCGCGGTTGACCGCTCGCATTTTGACTGGTACCAGTAGTTCTCGGCCATCTCTGTTTCTTCCTTCGGCATTCTGGTTCCCCTGCGGCCGCTGTTCATACGATTGCCTCCGTTGATTTTCGGCCGCTCGCCGGCTCTCGAATTGCACTGCGAGTTCAAACAGCTTTGGCATTCTGGTTCCCCTGCGGCCGCTGTTCATACGATTGCCTCCGTTGATTTTCGGCCGCTCGCCGGCTCTCGAATTGCACTGCGAGTTCAAACAGCTTGTCCAGCGTCGAGGGATTTCTCAGCTCCATGAAATCTTGTATAGATGGTAACAATCTGGGCAGGATTATTGGATAATCTCCGGGTCCGGCCTCGTGCCATACAATAATTTAAAGACTTGTATTTTTCTCAAAATAAATTCCGATAGTTCGTCCACCCGCTGTTGGTACTTGCTAAACAATTCAGCTTCGAGTTTGGAACGGTCTTTAACCACAGGAAACGCTCTCAAGATTGCTAGTTTGAAATTTTCGTAAGTGTAAGTCGGCGTTCCTGGTTCTCCCGGCAGACATTTTCCGATGCACTTATATCAGTTCGATACTTGGCCCCTCAATGCTCCTGCGCTAATATGACCTTCTGATGTTCCGGAACTGGATACAGCAAAAAATGCGCTTCTAATTTTTCCAGGAATGTGTTCACAGGTCATCTGGCATCAAAAACTACTGCCGACTTCATGGCTGCTCTGATGGTTTCCACTATGAATCCAAATCCATCAGGCATTGCAGCTGGATTTTGGGATGTACTAGGCATATTCCAACTTCCTTCCATCATTTTAGCTGTTCGGGCGCCAGTATAAGGTTTCTCCTTCAATCTCTTGACTTTCTTTGTGAGCATACGCTGTGAAGCCCTATGTGGAGGACAGTGAGCAAATCTAGGCTATGTCCTTTAGTGTTGAAGAAGTACAAAGTCAGAAAGGAGCGTTTAAAGTGACCCTTTAATTCAAATAATTACAACTATCCAACTAGAGAGTAAGCCACTACTTGGGCTGAACTAAAATAATATGAAATAAAGTGTGTTAACAAATTCTGTAATTGCAAATGCGTATGAAGGCGAACTTTCAGTAGACAGAGGAAATCTTTGCGCGCACAGCCTTACGGCGATAAATCCAAGGCTCTGTTTTTCCCCTCGTTAACTCCTGCCTTTTAAACTGCTAACAGATATATGCGATTTGCATAAATATCTCGCTCGCGCTAAATTCGGGCAGCAACTGAAACTTTGAGATATCGATAGGAAAGTTCAAACTAAAAATAATTTGGTTAATTAAAATAATGAATGCTACAAGATAGATTTCTTCAAGGAAGGGGAAGAAGTCCGAAGTCTCGCAAAATCCTTACACAATTAGTTTAAACACCGTGATAATTAAAAATTTAAGTTTACCGAAGATTGAAGTCTTAATTAACAACATACCGGCGACGGCTCTTTTGGATACAGGAGCGCGAAGCAGCTTTATCTCGGAAAAAATTTTCAAGAAACACTTTCGCAGTTATAGAATTTTTAGTGCAAGAGACACGAATGTCATAGCGGCCCAAGGAGAGAAGTGTAGATGCCTAGGAAAAGTTTCACTTTTTGTGCGTATGAACAACGAGCAGGTAAAAATTTTATTTTATATTGTGCGAAACCTGCAAACGTGTATTATTCTGAGAGTGGATTTTTTTAGATTGGCACAAGCGAAGATAGAATTTCAGAGAGGAATTTAACGACATCGATGCAGCCAGTGGACAAAAGCAGTGATAAGACCCTGCAGCTGGAGTTACAGCACTTACCGGCAGATGAGAAAGAAAAGCTGCAGGCATTGGTAAATGAGTTTTCAAATTTATTTAGCGATGTACCGGGTTTCATGCGCGTTACTAACCAGGAAATCCAAACAGGAGACGCCCAACCAGTAAGGCAAAAGCCCTATCGCTACGATAAGGTGAAAGAAGAAATAACTGAATACCATATTAAGGAAGCGTTGAAAAATAAAATAATTACACCGATTTCTAGCAGTTATGCTAGCCCAGTAGTTTTATGCAAGAAAAATAATGATTATCCGATTACGCACGCGAAGCGGTGGCGTTTTGCTATAGATTACATAAGGCTAAATGCTGTCACAAAATATCCTGTATATCCTTTGCCGATAATCGAAGAAATAATTCGAAATATTTCGTCTACAAAATACATGACTACGTTAGATCTTACGAGTGGCTATTTTCAGATTGGGGTAAAACCCGAAGACGTACACAAAACCGCGTTCATAACTAAGTCTGGCACGTACGCATTTCTTCGAATGCCTTTTGGTTTATCCTGCGCGCCGGCAACGTTCCAAAGATGCATGGACATTGTCTTAAAACCGGTCCTGGTAAGAGTACGTTCATTTATTTGGACGATATTATAATTACAAGTAATAGTTTGGAACAACACCTACAAGATTTAAGAAAAGTGTTTTTATTGTTAAACGAAGCTGGTTTGAAGATAAATGCATCCAAGTGTAAATTTGCCGCAAAAGAGTTACGTTATTTACTGTTTAAAATTTCTCAGAACGGCATTGAAATAGATCAGTCCAAGATTATAGCTATTAAAAATTATCCTGTTCCTAAAACAGCGAAGAAGTTGCCGTCCTTTCTTGGTATGTGTTCATCTTATCGGTCCTTCATTAAAGACTTTGTCAAAATAGCTGAGCCTCTGTTGAAATTGAAGAGGAGGAAAGCTAGGTTTTCGTGGTCAGCAGAAGCGAATTCGGCATTTCAAAAACTGAAAGACGCCTTGACTCAAGTCCCCCGTCTTAAAATTCCTGGAAGGAGATGAAGGACTAGAAATTTCAGCGGACTCTTCAGATTTTGCGATTGGGGCAGTGCTTTCTCAAAATGGACAACCCGCGGTCTTTTTCAGTCGAACCTTAAATGAAACCCAGGGAACCTATTCTGCCACGGAAAGGGAAACTCTCGCAGTTTTATCAGCAGTGCACAAATTTCGTGTTTTCTTTAGAAGTTCTCTAGTAAATGTATATACTGACCACGCTGCGGTCACCAGACTCTACTCTGGAAAAAATTTATCATCAAGATTAATAAGGTGGGCTCTTAAATTACAAGAATATAATCTAGTAATTAAACACACGCCGGGAAAGGAAAATGTTGTGGCAGATGCTTTAAGTAGAATTAATTTGGATGAAAATGGAAATACGGTTAGAATAGCCATGCTGACATCCAAAGAATTAGATTCTCGTGAAACAGTATAACCGAACTCGGAAAAGATCCGGAGTTCAAAAATATATACAATTATTTAGCCGACCCTGAGAATTTCAGTCATCCAGATATTGCACCGATAAGAAATAGGGCCGCAAATTACGAAATAATTGATGGACATTTATTTTATACGAAAACGTCTAATGAAAACCACGAGTTTAGACCAGTTATCTCAGATAGCATTGGATTTAATGTATTAGAGGAACTGCACGATTCGGCCATTTCTGGCCATTTGGGCATACGAAAAACTGTCCAAAGAGTTCTCGAGGCAGTTTTCTTTCCCAAACTGCAAACGTTTACTAGGACGTATGTCCAGTCGTGCCCAACATGCCAATTTAATAATTATATTAATTTCCGCCCGGCCAGGTTCTTAAATAGTGTTAAATCAGAGTTCCCAAATGAAATAATAGGCATCGATTTACTGGGACCTTATCCTAGAAGTAAATTTAACAAAAGCCGATATCTTTTAGTTATAGTGGACCATTTTAGCAAGTGTTTGGAGCTAATTGCGTTAAAACGGGCGTCCGCTAAAATAGTAGTAGATTCAATTTTAAATAAGTATATTTTAAAATACGGGGCGGCCCTAAAAGTTATTTCCGACAATGGTCCCCAATTTGTCAGTAATATTTTTGAGGAAATGTGTGGAAAACTGGGCATACGTCACCTAAAGATGGTCCCGTATCGTCCGCAGTCAAACGTAACGGAACGGGTTAATAGAAACGTAGTTAAAATCATTCGAAGTTATATTAAGAATTATCACTCTACCTGGGATAGCCATATAAATGAATTTGCATTTGCCCTTAGAACGGCCAAACATGATACAACACAAAAAACACCCGCGGACCTGTTGCTTGGAAGAAAGATTTTGACACCCTTAGACAAACTTTTCTTTGTCCAGGATAGGGCAGCAGAATTTAAAATGAAGGACATTTAGAAGTTGATACGGGAAGCGAAAGGAAATTCGGAAATAGCCCAGAGGAAACAACAGTATTATTATAATCAAAAGAGAAGAGAGGTGAATTATTAAGTCGGAGACGAAGTTTTAAAAACTAAACGCGCTTTATCAAATGCCCCAGAAGAAAAGGTGGGGAACGCTTTTCCGCGTTTTGAAGGCCCTTTCCTTATCGAGAAAATCGTCCAAACAGTGGTATTATTAAAAGGCAAGAACGGCGAAAAAATTACTGCCAACGTGGATCAACTAAAACCTTACTATGACCGTAATAAAATGGAAATGTTTAAAGATTTTTCCCAGGATCCGGGAAGACGGACTTCCACGGAAGATTTACCTCAGCGGCAACAACAGGAACCAGCAACAATTGCAACGAGAGGCTAGAAACAGAAAACCCCCCCTCAACAAAGTAGAGGAAACAAGAAAAGGAAAATCACCAATGAATATGGACTGAAAAGAAAGAACACGGGAAATGGAAATTCGACAAACAATTAAAGACCAAAGCACAATGGACAAGGCCAGCCCAAAGTAGTCAATAGGAGAGCCAAAACGTCGGAAAGGAGCCTGAGAAGCAAGCAGCCTCGGTTGCAGCCTGAGGGTCAACGTTCGGAATACAGAAGGGGGCCGGAGCAGCGACGAACGACGGCTCAGGAACAGAGAAGGACTCGGCCGAGCAAACGTCTAGTGGACCAACCTCCTGCCCAACGCAAGCATCCCATGACGGACTGAAGGATCCCTAAGCAGAAGGCAGAACAACAAGAGGTCAACGGCCAGTGACCAAAATCCAGAAGACTGGCCCAAGCTACAGTATTTCCAAGTTTCAAGGATTGGGCCAAGAAAAGAATGGCTGACTACAACAAGATAAGTAGTATTTCTTATTCCAACGTTTAGTTAATTTTCCAGTATTACTGCAAGTTGCAGGGTCTCTTTTTACCTCAAGGGAGGTTGATTTTTATGCCAAGTGTGCGATAAATGATTACTTATCTTGAAAGATGTTTTGTTAAAATCGTAATTTTGCAAAGATTTAAAATTACTTAATGTTTGTAAAGCAGATTCTGAAGCATTGTGAATATATTAGTCTTGTAACAGCAATGAATTGCTGCGAGAATGTTAGCTAAATGTTTTTGTGTTATGCTCTGTCGAAAGACTTGTAAATTTCTAGAATTAAAACGTCTGTAGAAGAAAAACACGATTTAGTCTACAGACTATTGTTTCAGTGTAACGCGATTTTTCAGAAAAGAACTTTGAAGAGAATGTGAAGCACTTGCTCTAAGCTTAGAAATTTAACGCATTTATTGTATCTTGTGATTTGTATGCAATTGTTAAAAGTTTTATGAAATGTCGTAACAAAATACATTTATGGCATCAATGCACGTTAGGTGCAAAGTTAATTTTGAATGAAGCATTCTTTGCGCAAACTAGGAATTGTGTGCATGAAAAGGTGAGACAGAAGTAATAGAATGCAAGTATTAGTATGCTCTCCACCAAATGCACTTAAAGTGATAGACACGAAGCTAGTTAGAACATCAGGTTTAGCTGTTTATAGGGTGTCTTCTGAGGTCTCGATATGTCAAGTTCTAACTAATGTTAGTCGATCGTAGGTGGTAGAGTCGAACATCCCCGGACAAAAAAGAGAAACCGCAATAGCGGTTCACTTTTCATCCAACACCGATGGAGAGCATTGGGGGAAGAATTTAATGTTGCTTGAATGATAATGTGTGTGTGAGAAATTACAAGGGTAAGGAAAGACATCTGTTATCTAGAACTTAGTATTATTATGTTATACTAGTATTATTATGTTATACTAAAATTTCTTTCCTTCCAGATTTTGCTGGAAGGAGTGAGAGGAAATGTTAATACAGAAAAAAGATGAAGATCTATGTAAAAGTCAAGTTTTCGTCTGTAAATGGCCAAGAAATCCTAAAGTTTGGCCTAAGTTAGGAAGAGTTAAATTTTGAGTATTTCTAGACTCGCAAAGTTTCAACATGGTCCGTTTGGACCACAGTAATTCAAATTTTGCCAATTCTGGAGGGAAGTATGTAAGGTTTTAGTTTAAACTAACAAAGTTTTATGCTAACTTTCTCTTTCCTGTAAGTTCTTATTTCAACTTCCCGTTAGAATGAGCACGCGTTTCAGCTTTATGCTAATTTGAAGTGGAGCCAAGTTTTGTATTTAAGGGATAGCAAGGAACTTCTCAGTGTGAGAGAGCTTTTAGTCTCAGATCACTGCGGCTCTGTTCAACGTCCACCTGACCAGCTAGTATTTAAATTCTAAGCCTTAGCGCTGTTACTCTAATACCTATTGAAGTAATCTAAGTGCGTTAGTATTAGTTTAATCTTGCTAAGCACCATTAATAGTTTAGCACAGAGGCTAAATTCGCGTTTATAGCTCTGTGAGGAACGACTACTTATTTTCTACTTAACTCTAATTTAAATTATTTGATTGTTCAGTTTAGACCCAAGTGCGGTCATTATTTTCTGATATCCCTTCCGAGTTGGGAAGTGGCTGTACATAGTAGTTTAATAAAAGGGTCATTTTAAAACCCCCCTTACGTACAGTTATTCTACCATAGTTATCCTACCACAGAACATAGCTGCATTCAGCTCCCTGTTCACGATCAGGACTTTGTTACGGATAAGACCATGTTCGTCAAAAGTATGCACAGAACACACAGTCCTGACACATTCGGGCATGTTATATAACCGCTACTATAAATACCGAGTAGTGCCATTTTTAATCAGACCGCTTTCGGCCACCGCTGCCATAAGATCCTGCTCTGTCTATTCTTCTTCGCTTTATTGGAATAAGTTATGACGAAGAAATCTTAAATTTAATATTAAATCATTATTGTCTATGTAATTTTCGAAAATTTTATCTAAGAGAAAAAATGATGCGTCATTTGAATTGAATAAAGGTATGGAGCTTTAAATTCTTCTGTGTCATCATTTGCCGCATTCCATTCAACCAGACAACGCCCGGACTATGATGTGACCTGATTGCCCAGCTTCGTCGTTCCTGTGCCCGTCTTCTAAATTATCACATATATACACTTTTCTGTGCTGCAAAACACTTCTACGCGGAAGGCAAAAATATTTTAATTCGAACACTGGCTATATATTTCTATTAAATTTGTCAGTTTTTTGATTAAAAACGCAAGACACATGTATTGCGAGTGGCAGTACACTTCTTTTATATTGCAGAGTTTCCTGATTAAATGCGAAGTATAAATATCTGACGCTTTGCAGAGCGGAAACTCAAGGCTTCACCGATGACCAGTGGCACAGGATTTTGACACTTTAAGTTATAGATCCCTCTAAAATCTTGGAATAAAAATTTGTGTATTTATTTCAGGTTTTGTGTTGCTTATTTGATTATAGTGCAGCTGTCCTGAGTTCCAATCTAAATGCCCGCACCCATGAATCATCTCAAATATTGCAAACAGTAGCACCAGGGCTCTTTTGCCATAGCAGTACGGTATTTTACAACCAGTAGTAGACCCATGATCGAAAACCAATGTCATTTATCGTCGTCAAGAATACCGGAAATTCGTACGCCGCAGTTCCCATCAGCAGAGGCGAGCCTTACGCCTCAGGAACACCACAATGCCAAAGCACTGGAAGGGTATCTGTCTAAAGATAAGCATGCCTTCGTGGAGGAAGCTCTAAGCGAAACTGGCTGGCATTCACGCTACACAAGAGAAAGCTCAAAAAGGCGCTCAGGAAGCCAGCCTATTCGCCTGAAATTGTGTTTAAGTCGGAGCTACCAGGGTTCAGGGACTTTACTGCGTCCGCGTCGTATTTAATATAATAAAACTCTAAGTGGATTTTAGATGAAGATAACCCTTTTTTTCGGTGAAAATGTTTCACGGAAATGAATGCAAGAAAGAGGTATTTGACCTAAAAACTGCACTTTATGATCTTTTGCCACGGACAAAATCAACATAAAACTGTGTGTGTAATTAACATACCTCCGACAAATATGTATATATATATATACGAGGCGTATTCGGAAACTAAGTACCGTTTAGAAAAAAAATAGTAAAACAATTTTTTCGAATCCAATTTTATTTTTACATGAAAATACATGTCTTAAACTATTTTTCAACATAGTTTCCGCCAATGATCAAACACTTGTCATAGCGGGTGACCAGTTTTTGTATACCATCGTCAAAGAAACTTCCCGCCAGTTTCGATAACCACGACTCCACAGCATTTTTCGTGTCATCGTCAGATCCAAAGCGCTTGCCACCAAGCTCGCGCTTCATGTGCAGGAACAAGGGATAGTCGGACTGCGCCAAGTCCGGGCTGTACGGCGGGTGATCGAACTGCTCCCAATGAAACTGTCGAATTAACGATTGAGTGACACCAGCAGTATGGGGGTGAGCATTGTCATGGAGCAACACAATTCCTTTACTGAGCATTTCTCTTCGTTTGTTTTGAATCGCATGCCTTAGTTTTGTTAAAGTCTCACAATATTGTGCCGCATTAATGGTTTCACCTCTGGGAAGAAATTCAGTAAGCAAAACGTCTTTCCTATCCCAGAAGACAGTGCACATGATTTTTTGTGATGACATTGTCATTTTGAACTTTTGTTTTTTCGGAGAATGAGTGTGTCTCCACTCCATCGATTGTTGTTTCGATTCTGGTGTGAAATGACTCACCCAAGTTTCATCACCTGTCACAGTTTGGTTTAATAAGTTTTCTCCCTCATCACTGTAGCACGTGAGAAATGTAGTTAGTTCCCGGTTAACCGACCAGCTAAAAGGGAGTTTTCACGGTTTTTCCCATGTGTAAAGACGGTACGAATCAGTTTCCCATGAAAAGTTTTCTGCGAAGTCGTCTCTATAGGCAAATAACCCTTGCATTTCTCTGCGAATTAACTTAGGCAAAAGAATTTGTAATTAATTTCTTACTTCATTCTTACTCATTGTCATTGTTGGAAATATTCTTCAAGTTGTTGCTGACAACTGAGGGAGAGTAGTAAGTTAAATCAGGGATTCTCAAATTTTATCTTGCGTCGTCCCGTATAACATAATGATACAGCATATAAATAATAATAATCCAAATAATTAGACTAATTTAAAATTTAAAGAAATCAATTAGACTAAACAGGAGCAGAATTTAAAAAAATGGATCATTAAATTAACGTTTTATTATTTTTTGTCCCATTATTATTTTTAATTTTACAAATATAAACATATATTTAGAAGAAATCACAGATTTAAAGCACAGAAGTTCGATTTTGATGAATGTAATGCTATATTAATAGCTTAGTTTATAGATGTACTGATGCAGTTTTTTTATACTTAGCACACTACTGCTTAACTTAATTCTTAAATCGACTTGTTCAAAAATGTTCTTGTTTTTCGGTAGTAAATTATTGAGTTGACTAAAGCGTCCTCTCACTACACAGGTAAGGAGAGGGAAAAGTCAATAGTTTTGGTTCGGTAACAATTTTTATTTAGAGATATTTCTATTGAATGACTTTTAAATTCCAAAACTTAGTTTACGCATGTGTTTTGAATAAGATTTGAAAATCTTTCTTCCATACAATCAACTCTTGTTGCATCATAATTTTAGTATATCTTTTCCTTGTTAAAAAAATTTTTATATAATAAGATTAAAAATAATAAATCCTTAAAAAATTAAAAATAATAAGATCTGAAAGGATCACCCAAAATGGTTTGTTAAAATTTTTTACTCTCTCGCTCAGCTCGCAGTCTACCAGTCTGCTATTACACTCACTTCTACTAATCCTTTTCTTTCCTTTTTTTATTTCTTTTTAGCTCTATTCTTAAGCAGAAATTTTTTCTCATTTACGCTGTATGCAATTCAACAACAAAATTACAAAAACTTTAAAAGCAGCATACCAGTTTACGTTTAGAATTCCCGAGACAGAGTGAAGGGCTGGCATACATTTTTCTTTTCATTTTTTTAAAAATTATTATTAGTATTTATCTTCCTCAGTTCATCATATTAGTGTACAGATTTCTTACTAAGATGGCTGCACAAACGTTTTAGCTCAAAGGGGCAATTTGTCCAGATGGGATATTAATTTCGTTTTGACATTTTGCGTTGGTTCACTATAAACGACCTTCCACTTTTCAAATTGTTGCCACCAAATAATAGAGCCCTGCATTATAGTTCAATAAATTAAATAATGAAGAATTTGCATGAATGCATGTATGCTTCTCGCACTGTGAAAAAACAACGACACCTAGGGACATCAAATTCTGAATAACGTAGTCTTCAACCCTCAAATGGAATCTTGCTTCCGCTCTCACAAGTTCTTTCAAACAACTTACAATTTCTTCCCTGCTAAGAAAAAAATAATGAAATTCAAAACTCCAAACTACGCTACACTTCTGTTTCTTTTTTAAAAAATGATGCCATTTTTGTGTTTAAATATTGTAACGAAAAGCCCAGCTGCGGCAAGATAGCTTCCCCACAAAGCTGGTTTAGTGACCAGAAAGTGGCAAGGAAAAGCAAGGTTGCAAGATCTGGCGCAAAATCACCCATTTGGCGACAAAATTGGCTATATGCCATAGACGGAGCGAGAACATTCTAGAACGAATTCTTACCGGTCTTCCTCAGAATGTTCTCAAACGCAGGTCAAAAGCTATATAAATCCTGCCTGGAAGCGGAGTAGAGTATCTTGAGTTATGTTGACTTATGTAATAATGTCTTAAGTTCAGAGATTAGCTCGAAAGCGATCGACCGAGTCGGAAGCTGTACTTTAGTGCTTTGCGGTGAAGTTGTCTTCACCCTTATAGCTTGATGGCCTAGGCTGTGCTGCTGATTGTTTCAGCATGCTTATTGCAGTTTTTCAACAGCTGTAAACGTGTCTTTAGAACTCTCCAGTGTAATAAACACGAATAAATTGTGCTTCAATTCTTCATAAAGTGTTGTCATCAATCACTCCGAATCCGGGAACCCGTAGAACGCAATAACTGATGTCAGAAGTGGTATTTGCAAGTGAATGACAGTAACTCGCCTGAAGGGGATAGCCATGGCAGAGAAAAAGAAGACTTTGATGGACTTATTAGCAGCTGTAAAAGCCGGACTGCAAGAGATGAAAGCCAGACAGAAGGAGATGAAAGCTGAGATCAAGAATGGAATAAAATCGCATCGAAATAAAAGCCGGACAAGAAACGCTGCTAAAGAAACTCCAACAGATGGTACTGGACCAAAAGAAAATTAGAAGCGAGATCTTGAAGTTTAGAAGGAAATTTGGAGCCAAAACAGAAGATGTGAATGACAGTAGTGGCATCTGGAAAGGGTGCAAAAATAATTCATGGAAATAAAGTTCCTGATTCTCAAGTGCCTGAAGTAGAGATGGAAGAAAGAGAAAATGTGACTGCTTAAATTGGTAGAAACTCATAATGAAGTTAATAAGTCGCAGTTAGCAAGTATTAAACCATCTGAAAATTCATGTGATGTAGAGATGGAAGAAGCTGATGTACAGCTTACGCAGAGTGTTCCAGTATAGCAAGAAAATACATCCACTTCCGCAAACTGCGTGTCTCATATTACAAGTTGCACAGGCACAAACTTGATTCTAAACCAACATACGAGGGTAAGTTGAAAAATAAGTTTCCCCTGTCGACTGTGGTCAGAGTTGTGTATGAAAGTCAAAAAATAGAATGAGACATTAAAGATATGACATACCTTTATTTTATTAGTCTCGTACGAGTACGTTGAGACATTTGTCATATCGCTTGATAAGCTTCAAAAAGTCCTCCAAGAAAAATTCAGGGCTTTGCATATGGAAGAAGAGTTGAACGGCTATGGGCGAAAGGCGACACAGCAGGAAAACGCGTAAGTCCCCGATACACCATTGGGTAGAGGTCGCTGCAAATCAAGCAGATGGCGCTGTTGCAGTGCCTGCGCAAAGCGGAGACCAGCCTCTCATTTGAGCCCCGGTAGGTATGGAGAGAAGGTGCGTTTTGAATTCGTGGTCAAAGGAGGAAGTGAGAGCGGTTATCCGCTATGAATGGGCACGTGGAGTATCAGGAACAGAAATTCATAACCGCCTCGTGGAAGTCTATGGGCCAGGTGTGATGTCGAAGCAAATGGTGCGGAGATGGTGTCGCACATTCAGTGATGGACGTCAGCAAGTGGAGGACATACCGAGAGCTGGACGGACGCGCACGGCCACTACAGATGCAAATGTCAGGAAGGTGGATGACATGATTAGAGCGAACCGGCGTATCACCATCGATGAAGTAGCGGAAGAACTTGGAATCTCACATGAGCGAGCTCAAAACATCATCCACGACATTCTTCGATACAGAAAAGTGTCAGCACGATGGGTGCCCCGACAATTGACCTCGACACACAAGGAACAACGCATGGGGGTCAACCTGGAACATCTCGTGCGTTACCATGAAGATGGCAATGACTTTCTGTTTCGGATTGTGACGGGGAATGAAACGTGGGTCCACCATTTCACGCCAGAATCGAAGGCCGCATCTATGGAGTGTAAACATCCGTCATCACCTGTCCGAAAGAAGTTCAAGACAACTCCCTCTGCAGGTAAAGTGCTCCTCACAGTTTTCTGAGACCCCCAAGGAGTTTTGTTGCTGGACTTTTTGGAGGTTGGTACCATCAATGCTACGCTCTACTGTGACACCCTGTCGAAATTGAAAGAGGCAATTCGGAAAAAGCGGCCTGGCCTTCTCACATCTGGCGTTCTGCTGTTGGATGACAATGCCAGACCACATTCGGCGACGGCAACGCAAAACCATATTGCAACTCTTGGTTGGGAGCGCCTACACCATCCGCCATACAGTCCTGATTTCGCACCAAGCGACTTCCATCTGTTGCCGGCTTTGAAGAAAAATCTCGGGGGAAGGCGCTTTGGAAGCAATACTGAAGTGAAACAAGCCGTTCAACGCTTCTTCCATATGCAAAGCCCTGTTTTTTTCCTGGAGGGCTTTTTGAAGCTTATCAAGCGATATGACAAATGTCTCAACGTACTCGTACGAGACTAATAAAATAAAGGTATGTCATATCTTTAATGTCTCATTCTATTTTTTGACTTTCATACACAACTCTGACCACAGTCGACAGGGGAAACTTATTTTTGAACTTACCCTCGTGCTTCTATTTGTAAGGAATAAGATTCTATTCATAACTCTAATGTGAAATTTGTTTAAATTGAAATTAACTGTTTGCCAGGAAGTAGAGGAAAATAAGCATGCATCAACTGCTAAAAATGAATCTTCAGACTATGATATGCAAAACAGGAATGCATCTGAGAATTTTAGTGAACAAGTAATTAACGCGGGTATAAATGAAGCGCATGAGACTGAAATTCATTATAAACTTTCTATAATTTTAAATTGTTTTGTTGTTAATTTTTGTATATAACTTATAAAGTGTAAATATTTATTTCTTTATTTATATTACTTACTTATTTTATTACCTTTTGTTTTTCGAATTTGGCTTCTGACCAAAGATTATTCTGCTCGGAACGTTCAGCCTTTGGGAAGGAGTAGTCTTACGAAATGTCCAGCTGCGTAAGATAGCTTCTAACTGGCAAGGAAAAACAGGGTAGCCAGATTGTTTCAGAGTGTTTATTGTATTTCAACGGCTGTAAACGTGTCTGGAACTATCCTGTGTAATACTGACGAATAAACTGTGTTTTGATTTTTCATCAAGTGTTGTCATCAATCATTCGAAATCCACGAACTCGTAGAACGCAAAAATATTACAGTCATATATAGCACGATCATATACTATTAATGCTTATACAAATTCTTACAATTAAGATTATTTTTCATAGCAACTGAGAATTCCTGATAAACCGTCGTTATTTGCAAGTCTTATCGTTGAAATGATAAAGAAACTACTATCTTTAATCTCGTTCCATCAACTTTTTGACTGGGTATATAGGCTATAAAATGAGAAGCGCATGCAGTGTCTGGACAATCGTATTGTTGGAATCTTAAAATTCACAGTTTTTAAACATTCTACCTGTTTTCTAAAATAAAAGGTTTAAAACTTTGGATTCCATTTTAAATTGCTTTGTAAATCGTTGCCATTCACAGCTTGAAAACAAAAATAATTAAACTAAAAGTTTTGATATTTTCCAGTTTTTTAAATGCCTAGTTAGTATTTTTTTGTGTGTTAACAGTTCGTATAAACTTTGAAAACAAACACGAGTGAAGAGATGGGAAAAAATAAAAATAAATAAATATATAAATCTGAAAGCTGTCAGATTTTATATTACGCCCAGATGGGCCTTTTATTTTCAATTACAAGCATATACACATTTCGAGAGCATTTGGGCTAACGCCACATTGGGATAAAAATATATAACAACAACATATCCTTAGAATTTCCGATAGACAGTCTCAGGCGCTAGAGATAAGAATGGTTTATTCACTACAGTGTTGCCATTTCTCGCTTGGACATAGTTGAGTTTTTTAATCAAAAATTCGTTAAAGTTTTACAAAACATGAAATAGTTACTAAAACAAATTCCAAATTCGAGCTTCCAGTTGCCCATGTTCCAAGAAAGGTTCCAAAAGTATCAAACATGATATACACAATCATCAAATTCGCTGAAACAACCTTATATTTGGCGTACATTTACAAAAAAAAACAATCGATTTCGAGGGGAAATACAGGTCCCTCCTCATCAGGAAAACAAAATATCTAGAAAGGGAAAGAAAGCTGAGTAACGGCTTTATATACTCTCGGGTACAACCACACGCGAGGAGGCAACGCCATCTATCGGCAAAAATAATCATCAAGAATTATGTTAATAGAATTTTAAAAGCGCTAGGAAGGACTGGATTAGACTTAAAATCGTTCACTAAACTAGCTAAATCTTTGTGAATATGAAAAGCCTCAAGAAAATCCAATTCACCAACGGAAGAAGCTTTTTGGATAATTTTTGCAGATCCAAAGTCAAAATTATGATTAAATTTCCAACTATGATATGCTATTGAAGACTTGTTAATTTCGCCCTTTCGGACATAAGATTCATGTTCCTTGATACGAAACTTTAACGCTCTTTTTGTTTGGCCAATAAATCTCAAGCCCCACTGACACGATATACTATAAATTCCCCAAGAATTAAAGTCAGAAACAGAATCTTTTAGAGTCGAACCGTGAATTTTATTGATAGGGGAGAAACTGACCTGAAAATTGAATTTGTGGAGAATCCGTGCAACTTTATAACTAACAGAAGGATAAAATGGAAGCACGACAAAGTCATTAATATTATTTCTAACAGTAGAATGTCTTCTATGATGGGACTCTGAAAACTTTTTAACAGCTTTATCAAAGATCAAGGGAGAAAATCTTCGGTTCAGGCGTGGGTTTCGCTAAAATGGGTGCCCGCGAAAATCTTCGCTATCCCGGCATAACCAAAAAATGCGATTTTCGAATATTTAGATTTCCTGATACTCCTAATGGAGAGTTGATTCGTAGAACAATAAACACATAGATGTAGTAGAAAAACATCAGTTTTTTAAATGAACCAACGGAAATCCGTTGCAGCACAGCGCCAATCCGGCGGAGATAATCTGGAGCAAAAAGTGCAACAACCAATTGAAAGGCAGAGAAGAAGAAATTGCCAATAAGCCTTAACTGTGTCTTAGTATTAACTAATGTGTCTTTCTATTAAGCATCAAGTTTAAGTAATTAACTACTACGAATATTATAATATCATATATAGAGTATAATACAAAAAATAAACAAATGAATGCTAGCGAATTTACATATACAATTACAATAACAGAAATACATGACATGTACAGCAACAAAAATTAAAAGGAACATATATGCAAGACTAGTTGTTTAAATGTCTGAGGATCGCCCTTGGGCGTTTCTTGTTATGCAGAGCATTTACATCATACATTAATATAGGAATTGTGCTATTCCGCACTTTAGAGATATTTTCATAAACCTTTTTGGCCAATAAGCTATATATTCTTGAATTTCTTTAATTCTTGAATTTCGGCTATTCAACGCGTCTCTTAAAACAATATTCTGAACAACTTGAATTTTTTAATGGACGTTTTACAGGCATAACCCCAAACAGGACAGGCATAGGTTAGGATGGGACGCAACATGGTTTTGTAAATGAGTAACTTATTGTCTATTGAGAGAACGCTGTTCCAAGCAATTAAGGGGGCGAGTGTATGCTTGCGTACTCGGAACTTGGCAAGAATACTTGTAATGTGGGGGGCCCATGTGAGTGTACTATCAAGAATAACTCCTAAATATCGGGTTTGCTTCGTCCAGAGGATAGGCGCTTTATACATCCTGATGACTTGCATTATATCACATCTTCTTCTGGTAAAGAGGATAGCGTCTGATTTAGATACGTTGATCTGTATTTTCCACATAACTAGCCAGGATTCCAGTGCATGAATGTGACTCTGTAATGCTTGTAGAACTGAGCCATAAGATGCACTTTGAGTAAGGATTGCCGTGTCGTCAGCGTACATTGCTAACGTAGTATCTTGTGTACGTGGAATATCGTTCGTGTAAAGATTAAAAAGCAAGGGGCCAAAAGGGACCCCGGCCTTGATAACTCTGGGTGTAGATGTTGAGTGATTTACACGAACGACAAAATGCCTGTTTGTGAGGTATGACTTGATGATGTTGGTGATGTATCCTGGGAAACTCAGGGTGTGGATTTTGTATAGTAAGCCCTCCAGCCAGACTCTGCCGAAGGCCTTTGCTACATCCATCAGCACTGCCCCTGTGATAGCCTTTTCTTGCATCCCAGAAGAGATCATCTCGGTGACGCGGTATAATTGATAAACCGTCGAATGCTTTCGACAAAATCCATACTGCTCAGCTGGTATGATGTTATTTTCTTCTGTGAACTGCAATAGGTGCTGGAAGATGACGTACTCTGTTATTTTGCTCAGGCTCACTGGGCGATATGTGGCTGCTTCAGTTGGTGCTTTCCCAGGCTTCAGTAATGGTGATATTATGGCTGTCTTCCAACTTGTAGGGTAATATCCCAGGGACAGGATGGCATTGATGATTTTGATAAACTTAAACAGCATGATTTTACCCATGGACTTTATCATTTTGTTGGAGATGTGGTCTATGCCTGGGCGTTTCTTGCATTTCAGCTTCGAAATATATTTAAAGACCTCCGATGGAATGACAGGAGGGATGTTGTTCGCGTCTGGTTGTGGAATAACATTTGTTAGTGTTTGTGATACAAGAGCTTCTGTTGCAGGGTGTGATATGTTGTTTGTGGTGAACTGTGAAGCATAGTGATCGGCTAGCGACTCAGCTTTCTCAAGTTCCGTGTAGGCAATTCCATTCTGGCCATTTAAGGGCGGAATGCTAGTGTGGCATCTTTCAAGGGATGAAACAACTTTCCATAGAGAATTATCATCCGCAGATAGAGATGATAGATGTTTGGCTCAGTTCGTGGTGGTGTGTGTACGAGTAAGGATCCTGACCTGCTGGTTCAGTTGATTTAGTAGAGTCTTATCTGTAACGCTGCCATTCTTATCTGTAACGCTGCCGCTGGTATCTGTAACGCTGCCATTGTTTCCTCGCAGCATTTCTCTTTCTGATGGCACCTCTAATCTCCTTAGAGTACTTTGGTTTGACAAGCTTCAGTTCCTTACTGTTAAGCCTGACTGCATCTAGCATCTCAGCAGTAAAGTTTTGGACCAAGGCATCTAACTCATTACCCGTATGTGGTGTTGGAAAAAGAAGTGTAGTGTTTTTTAAGGCTTTGGTATAACCAGACCAGTTAGTAATAAAGGCCTTCTTGTGTGGTGTGTTATGTCCAGTGACATCAAGCTGCACTATAACTGGATTATGGTCCGAGGACAGTTCTCCAAGGCTTTCCGTATAATTCGAGGCACAGCCCCGAATCATAAAGAAATCCAGAGTAGTAGCTGATGTAGGTCCATAACGTGTTGGGGTTTGTGGAGCTGCAATTGTAAAACCGGCCGAGTTGGCAAAACGTAGAATTACATTTCCAAGGAAAGTGTTAGTGTTGCAGTTCCACTCGCGGTGTTGTGCATTAAAATCTCCACCTAGCACTATGTGATTGCTGATTTTAGCAAAAATTCGCTAAAATTGAAATTCGCTAAAAATGCTTACATGAGATCTATTGTTGGATGGTATATAGGTGGAGATAATAGTGAGTGGTTGTGCAGTGAGTGGTGTGATAGCGATAGCTAGGGCCTCTATGGCTGAAAGCTGTGGTAATGTTGTGTGATAGTGGGCAATGGAGCGCTTAATTAGAATAAGAAGTCCTCCCCCCGGACATTGACTCGTTGTGGCCGATCTTGGCGATAGAGTTGGTAATTATTGACATCAACTGTGACCCCTGGCCTTAGCTTGTGTTTTTGTAGGAGAATAACATCAGGATTGTACTCATTTACAAAAATTTTAAATTCTTCAATTTTAGGAAATAAAGCATTTGCGTTCCATGTGACTATTAAGAGTCCTCTATCCATGATTTGGAGCAGAGAACCCGTGTATTTCCTCAAGAATTTGGTATAATATGAACATTTTATCAAGCATATCATTACATTCTTTTAAAGCATTAATTTTATTTTTAAAAGCAAGTTTTATGTGCAAGTTTAAAATTAAATATCCCAATCAATTATCAATTTTTGTCGTACAGGAATTACACTCTTTGTGCTTGTTCTTTCAACGAGTACAAAATTTCTTTAAATATCAGTTTACAAAATTAATATTTTGAATTTAAAACTATCCAAACATGAATATTTGTATCATCTAAAACATTTTTGTGAATGGAAGTATACGTCTACGACCAACGATTGCGAAATTTAAAGCCGGGTAAGGACTTTGTGGTGATGGCTTATAAATTCTGCATCTAAAAACTCAATTTTGTTTGCCGGTTTAATTAATCTTTTTAGTTTAATCTGTTTGTAACACATTAAGACTTTGTGATCATTAATTTTTTTTTCTTTTAATGAAATTACAAAACGAATTGTGACATTCAACAGAAATAATGATCATAATTCTGAGCCTTATAAATTGATCTTGTAAGCAAACAATGGTAAGAGTGCACGGTTTCTTCAAGAAAACATCAACACATCTGCACACATATTATTATTAATTAACACTGGGCTTATCGTGCTTGACAAATCAACTTGTTTCACAAAGAATATAAATAAAATTCTAAAGATCAAAATCATATTACGTAAATTCACAGCATATTTGTTGCAAAAATGCATTAAAATAAAAGATTTTGTATAAATGTAAAACAGCTTAATAACGAATGACACATACATAATCTAATTTTTAATTTTACATAAATCTAAATTTTTATAATGCGAGTTCCGTTTTTAATGTTATACAGATAAATATCATTATGGATTAAACATTTATTAAATAAAATATTTATAGTAAAAAGAATTTGAAATCTTTCAGATTTTACATTACGACCAAAGGGACGTTTATTTAACGTTTTGTGTGCTACCTTTATTTATTAAATAGCATGTTCTTCGCACTTAAATCATAAAATTCAGTCCAACAGCAGTATCGCAAAATATTTAAAAAAGCATATCTTTAGAATTTCGGATACACAGTTTCTGGCGCTGGAGATAATTTTGGGGGGGGGAGTCCCGTACAGTGTATCCATTGCTCGCTTTGAAATAGTTGAGTTTCTTAACCAAAAACTCATAAATGCTTTACAAAATGTGAGATAGATAATAAAACAAATTCCAAATTTGGGCTTCCAGATGCTCATATTCGGGTGGAAAAGTACGTTATTTCAAATTTGATGTCTCTAAGTACCGTCGTTTTATCACAGTGCGAGCAACATATATATATATATTTATGCAGATTCTTCATTGTTTAATTTATTTAAATATAATACAGGGCTCTAATATTCGGTGGCAACAATCTGAAAGGTGAATCAAAGTTTATAGTGAAGCGACACAAAATGCCAAAATGAAATTAATAATCCTTCTGGGCAGATTGCCCCTTTGGACTAAAAACATAGATTTACTATTATTTTGGCAGGTTGAGTACTAAGTTTAAAAAAAATTCTTAATTAAAGGATTTTCTCGGAGGTTAAAATTGCTTTGGCTTCATGGATCCCTTTCTAGCCCAAAGGAGCGTTAACTCAGAAGGGCTATTAATTTCGTTTTGGTATTTTGTGTCGATTCACTTTAAATGCCCGTATCACTTTTCAAATTGTTGGCACCAAATGTTACGTTACAATATATCAAGGCACCAGATGTTAGGTGCTAAAAGTTAAATAATAACTGTTGCGATAATTAGCCTACAATAATATCAAAAACCAAAATTCATTGCGTTGTGTATAA
>KK112228.1:63792-107825 GCA_000611955.2 Stegodyphus mimosarum | reverse complement strand
TTTTAGAGCTTTCAGATAAAAACATCAAACTTTTGAAAAGTATTATAGGGTGTAGATCACTCCAGATTTTTAATAGACTATTAATGAATTTTATAAGAATTTAATTTTCTTTTAAAATTTTGGTGAGAATTAAAATTACTTTTTGTGTTTTTCTATTTCTGTGTAAACGTTTTTCTATTTCAGTGCAAACGTCTGCTAATGTGGTTAGCAATAGTATTTGCATTAACGTTTTTTGGATATGTTGGAGTTCCAATTAATAAGTTTAACAGTATAAAAAATTAATGTCTCCTTCTTTTATCAAAAAGTTGAATTTCTGTAAGATTATGAATACTTAGACCAAGATGAATTATTTCATTTCGGTTTTTATTGGTCTCATTAAATTTTAGACAGTTTGGGTAGATGTTGCTATTTTTGATGAGATTATAATTGTTGAAAATAATAATGTTATCTATATATCTATAAGTGAGTTCAAATTTACTGAAATCGTGATCAAAAAGGATATTTAGGCATTTGAATTCGCTAGAAAATAGAAAAAAATTAAAAAGATTAGGGGAATATGAACTTGAGTGGTAGAGAAGGGTAGATGTTTTCAAAGTCATAGCAGTTGTCAGGACTGAGTGTTCGGTGCACATTCTTGGCAAACATCTTCGTGAACTCCTTAAGTCCTGATCTGGAACACGGAGCTGAATGCAGCTATGTTCTGTGGTAGAATGTTGTGATTAAGTGGCAGAAGGATTGAACTTTAAAGGGATTTAAAATCCTCTTTTAATAAATCACAATTATTTACAACCACTTCCCAACTCGGAAGGGATACAGAAAGTAGAGACCGCACTTGGGTCTAAAATGAACAATCTAATAAATTTAAACTAAAACTAATTAGAAATTAAATAGTCGTTGCTCACAGAATAACGCGAGGTTGGCCTCTAAACTAAATGGTGCATAGCAAGATTTAACTAATACTGACACACTTGGAATTACTTCAATAAGCAATCACGTAAAAGCGCTATGGCTTAGAATTTAAATGCTAGCTAGTCAGGCGAACGTTGAATAGAGTAACCGTGGTCTGAGACTAAAAGCTCTCTCTCACTGAAAGGTCTCTCTCACCTTTCGTTTAAATAGAACTTGGCTCCACTTCAAATTAGCATAAAGTTGAAACGCGCGCTTATTTTAACGGGAAGGTGAAATGAGAAGGGATAGACAGATTCAAATTAAAATAAAACTTTGTTAGTTTAACTAAATCCTTACACAGTTAATATTGTAAATTTTAAGATTTCTAACTTCTTCAATGATTTTCAAGTTGTCATGCATAATCCAGCAGAAGTTTTAATTTAACTTTGTCATAAACTATATTACAAATAGTTTTAAGTAGATTGGTAAAAATATTATCAAAACTCTTCTTGAAGTTCATGATAATATAGTCTGCGTGTGTGTAATAATTTCGCAGTCCGTCGATAGAACTTTGAAACTAATCACTTTTTAGTCTGAGCGGAGAAAACCTACTGCGTAGATGTGATTATCAGATGAAGCAAGTACAGCTGACTTGATGGTTAAAACGCCCAATTTATTTTGAATATGAAATATGCTTCAGAAATACATCTTTACTTAATTGGTGCAATATTAAAGGTACTAAACGCACCCCACAATTTCTGTATACGCAGTTTACATTATAGAGAGTAGGAAAAGAAGCTTAGCAAAACGATGCCACCTTCCCAGGCAGCAGTAGGTAACAAACGTGATGCATAATAACTGCAGTAGTACTTACAACCTCGAAAATTCTTTGTTTTAATCCTGAGCAGCGATTGGGCAAAAGACTGCAGTAATACGGTAACTGCAGGAAAACTCCAGATGCCTTAAAGAGGGTTGCGCTTTAATTTAAATTTAGTAATTACATGTTTATTGTCAGTTTGTTCCAATTCAGTTTAATTTGTTAATAAATATGCGTCATATTTTTAAATCTTACATATCCGCCCAGTAAAGGAGAAGAGGCTGTGCGACAGCGATGATTTTGAAAAGAAAGAATTGGAGTGGAAAGAAAGGGAGAGAAATATTTTACAACATACACAGTTTCAACGACAAAGGAAATGAAGAACTTGAGGAATTGAAATTTCACAATACCCACCGTTTGGTTCATTTACGTTTACGTATCGGAATATGTAAAAATGTAATTTATAAATATGATATATTATATGGTCTATAAATTGAATTTAGATTCCACTTTAAAAGTTTGGAAGTTCTAAAAGGTCTTGAAATAGTTTCTTCAAAGCATTTAAAATGTTCTAAATTTAGAATATCAATTCTTCTATGAATAAATTTTAGAACGTTCAAAGTTCTTTAAAAGCATCTTGAAATCATATTATTAATTTTACAGTCTTTTGTACAAATTAAGTGTTGTAATCAATATAAAATTAATATATTTCGAGAATATAGTTATGAAATTGCATATTACGCTGTGTAAAACAAAATTAGATTTTGTTATTGTAGAACAATGCAATAAATAATATACAAAAACAAACAAAATGCAATATAATACATTTTGATGATAAATGGGCGGGTCTAAACAATGGAAACAATGTAACAGCTTGCTGATGACTGTCAAATTCTTAACTACAGTTACAGATAAAAACAACTGATCTTTATAAAAGATAACTGGCTTTAGTATTGAATGATAAAATCAAAGTTTCCATTTAGTTTTATGGCCACGAAAATTCTATAAGTTACGTACTTAAATATAAATATATAAAAATTGAAATTCTACTTTTGACAAGTAACCTGTATCCTCAAGTTATATTTCAGAAATTTAGTAAGCAGAATCTAACATCCCTCTACAATAATAATAAAACTCATGATATTTAATTGTGTGTAGTGTATTGTGTGTGGTAGCACTTTATGCTGAAACTATGGTTAGAGGAATGTGACTGAAATAAATACTACTACTCAGTTAGTTCATGACCATAACTGACTCTTCACTTAATACAAAAACTAAACTTAAATTTGGGTATTAGGAATAGTCTTGGGAGTAAAACCGGACCTGGGCATCACTGCTTGTATCTTCCTTAAGGGGAAGCTGCAAGGAATAATACACATAGTGTAAAACGTTGTGCCAGATTATAGTATATATATATATACGTATATATCGCATTTTTATAATTTTGGAATTTTCTTATTGCAAAACTGTAACTCTCAGCCAAGGCTATTGGCAGCTTTTCTCCAACATTTATAGTCAATTTTCATTATTTCATTCATGTGTCAATTTTTCTAAAAATGTTGAAGTTATTTTCGACATTGTTCTAAATTAAAACATGTGCCTGTGTGGTTTGTACGACTTTTAATGTAACATACTATTTTAATTTAATATTTACCACTTTAATGGAAGCTGTAATATCCCTACACATTTTGCCATAATATGTGAGGTCTTATTCTTTTAGCTATCATGCAAGGAAAAGGTCTCACTAAACCAGACGACTTCTCGCACATGCGTGAAGAAATACCACACAGCAAAAGAGTTTAAGTTGCCATTTTATTTGATTAAACTCTTTAACAAAAAGGCACGTGCTTTGCGCTCACAACTACTTGTGGTGGGAGCTTAAGAATAAATTAGCAATAACTTAAATTGAAATAACAGTACTGGACTATTTAAAACTAACAGGCTGACTCCAACTTGCACCGGCGATAGACTTGTAAATAATAGACCGGAAGGCGTATCAGCTACTCAGAGTAACAGCAGGAAGCACAAAATTTCAACGTGCGCTTTATTAGCCAAATCACGCTCTGAATAAAGTTCTCTTTTCGGCCATTTAAATGCGCTTCCTTACTTTTACTTAATTTGCATTCTGGCAAGGAAATGCGAGGGGAATCGAAGAGTTCAGAAAAGTTAACAAAAATTAGAAGAATTGTTTATATAAACCAAGGGAAGCCCTACATCTGATTTGAGATGCAAACCTATATATACTCAAAGCATCGGTAATGTTTCAGACGTAACTCTTAAATTTAAATTTCTTAGTAAAATCTTCTAGTTTGCTTTCTTCTATTTACCACTGGAACTGAATATGATAAGCATGCAGTAGGTCATTTGCTTTAGAAGAACTGCATTTATGGGAAATTTTATAAGAAAAATAGTACACATTTTTCATGAACTGTGCACCCGCCAACTAATTAACGGGACTTTGTGAAGCTATCGGTTTTATGAAATTTCATCTGCCCGGTCGCTAAATGCGTATATTTGTTTACGCGAGTTCAGAAATGATTTAGACACTTTCATTAAAATTTTGTCCTTTTTGTCAGCTATAAAAGTTAATGCCGTCTTTAAAATATTAAATGAGCCCTTCAAATTCTAATTAAACATAATCCTGCGATTTACTGTAATCAAAATCGTAAGTTGAATTTATTTAATTGCGAATATTACAAACAAAATAATGCTAAATACTATGGTAACATAATGTCCAACACTCTATAAAATCCAACTTAAATTTATTTACTTTAAGTATCCGTAACTCCACTTTTCGAGAACTTCAGAGAGAATACTCAATATTATCACACTCCACATCCAATACTTGAAATCGCTTCTTGACTCCTTTCGCAAAAAAGATTCCGTTTCTAATGAATATAACATAGCTGTTGCAATCACTAAAATTTGATCAACGTTTCTAAGCATTAGGGACCTAATTATTAGATTGAATAAGGGATTAACATCGTCTAATGTAATGAAATAGGGGACGTCGAAAGGAAACGTTAATCTTATTTTAATTTAAACAGATTATTGAAATTTGATCTGCGTTTGTTACAAGGAATCACACTCTCCAGAGAGTTAATGTAGCTTCGTCTTACAAAACTTTAAGTACCCAACAGAGTTTGTATAAGGCGTTCAGTGCAATAATTAAGGTGAATCCCATTGAATCAAGCGAACAAAGTAATATATATATGTTTACATCCTAGTTTAAATTAAATTTAGAAGAATTTCTTCTTTTCCTTTTAAATGTAACAAAATGAAATATCCTGAGAATAAAAGACTGTATTAGGAGTAATATGTTTAAGTTTTACTTAAGTTTTATTAAAAATTCTCGACTCAATTAAGAAAAACTAAAAATTTCAGCTATCTCAGACGATCCATTAGGTACAAAGGAACAAAGTAATGCCACAAATATAATTGCAATAAAGATATTTAATATTATACAAAGTTTCCTCAGAATTACATCAAATTGGTGTTAGCCCAAAAGGGCTATTATTCTCAAAACGGTGTTTTGCGTCGAATCATTTTTCAAATTGTTGCCACCAAATATTGTCTCCCTGTATTACATTTAAAGAAACTAAATATTGAAGAATCTACATGAAAGTATGTATGTATGTTTTTTGCACTGTGAAAAAGCAACGGTACCTAGAGTCATCAAATTTTCAATAGCATAATCCTCTACCCCAACATGGGTACCAGAAAGCCCGAATTTGAAATTTTGAATTTGTTGTGTTATCTATTTAATATTTTGTAAAATGAATTTTTGATAAAATACTCAAAAAAAAATCTGAAAGCTTTCAGATTTTATATTGTGCACAAAGGAATTTTTTTTTAAGGTTTTGTGTGTCAACTTTTTTTTAATAAATATCATGTTCTTCAATTCAATTCAACAAAAATATCACGAAATATTTAAAAACAGCACAACTTTAAAATTTCCGATAAACAGTCTCGCGCTCTGGAGATATTTTATTTTGTACAGTGTTGCCATTGCTCGCTTTGAAATAGTTGAGTCTGTTAATAAAACAAAATCGTTAATGTTTTAGAAAATATGAAATAGATAATGAAATAAATTCGAAATCCGTGCGTCAATGTCCATGTTCGGGAGGAGGTTTACGTTATTCAAATTTGATGACTCTAGGTACAATTGGTTTTTCACAATGTGAGAAACATATATACGTTTATGTAAATTCTTTATTATTTAGTTTCTTTAAATATAATACTGGGCGGTAATATTTGGCGGTTACAATCTGAAAAGTGATTCGGACATTTAAAGTGATTCTACGCAAAATGTAATTTCGAAACTAATAGCCCTTCTGTGCCACATGCTATCTATGTTTGCATGCTGCTGCGCTATATTATTGCCCCTTTGGGATAACAATATTAAAACAAGCAGTGGCAATACTTTAGAAAACAAAATGTTTTATTGCAGTAGCCTAAACTGTCTATCAGCCATTCTAAAGATCTACTGTTTTTAAACATTTTTAGCCCAAAGGGGCGTTAGTGCAAATGCTCTCGAAACGTGTGTGTGTATATGTGTGTGTAAATTTAAAAAAAAACGCCACTTTGGGCGCGATATAAAATCTAAAAGTTCTTAGATTGCTTTTCTTTTCATAGTACTGTATGTCTGAATATTTTACTTCAATTACTGCAACCAGTTTGTCTCTTCATGTCGCTAATAAGAAACTAACACTCAAATCCTGGGGTAAAAATTGAATCTAATGTATTACTGCAATTGGAAATATTATCTTCAGCAGCATACTTTCATTACTTGCCATCGAATATTTTTTAATTTATCGCAAAATATAATACATTTTATTTAGTTTATGTAACTTATAAGGTATATCTCCCACATTCTTAGCGTGCCTTCGTGGTGTAATGGTCAGCACACTGAGCCGGTATTTCAGAGGTCCGTGGTTCGATTCCCGGCGAAGGCGTTGCATATTTTTCATGTCTCCTGCTACTAAATAGCCTAATGTCTCTACAAACTGTCAGAAAATATCAAATAGCCTAGGAAACAATTTTCATTACTTTACTTAAGAACAGCTTAAACTCTTAAAAGAAATAATCTTGTGATTTTGAAGATTTAAAGTGCTCGCTACATCTTAAAGTAAATAGTTCACGCAGGCTAAGGTGGAAAGCATCTTTCGTGTAATTCTATAACGGAAATTTTCTATTATTTTAAGAGTAAATTAGGGTGGAAATAAATAACGGAAAAGTTTAAATTAAATTAATTATTACTACGCTGATGATGAATCGATATCATGATAATTTATATTTAACTAACAAGATTATCTTCCCGTTGCTCAAATAAAAAGAAAAGTAAAAAATTTAGACTGGTTTAAAATTAACCGAATTTCTTAATCTTGAAAGTCAAGTCTAGATTCTAAGCTTAGTTTCATTCGATCGATATATTTTAAGCGCTGGGATCTTTAATCGATAAACACATTTATAATCGATTAGGGATAACTCTTGAGATTTATCCCCAAAGAGTGCTGCTGTAAGGCACGGAAAGATTGAGTGCCTTAATTACGCATTAGAGCATTGACAAAGTGGTGATTAAAATAAGCGATTATTCAGAAAATTTCAGTAAATTGAACAATTCTTCAAAAATAATATTACAAAGAATTCTTCTGCTAGATATTTTATACATGCTTGTACACCTTTTGCAGAATCATTGTAAAGTTTGTTTTAAGTTACTAAGATTTTTTAACAAGTTGATTTTGTACTTGTGTTTCCGCACAAGCGCTCATTCTAGAAACGTGTTGCTGTTGTTGTTGTGACTGATTTCAGTTGTCTAAAAGTAACATCAAAACAAACCCATGAAATTCATCGTGGCAAGGAGTGTAAGACTGCGCTTGTCGTTTGGAAGTGCCTTCAGCACCCTTCAGATGACAGTACGACTTGGCTCAGTTCCCCCCCCCATTTTGATGGACAACAGACCGAGGGATGGTTCCGAGGTTCTCCCACATCTCTTTTCCTACCACCAACCTCGCGAGAGGACTTTCAGCTCACCGCATATTTGGAGTACCCTCATGCCACACACACATTATACATTTATAAACATCCATACCTTTGCGGGATTCGATCGCGGTCTCATCGGTACGGCAGTCAACGTCGCTAACCCTATTCTGGTTGGGTGGCTTCTAGAAACATTTGCGAAATATTAGACTACAGCAAGATGGAAGACCAATATAAAAACAAGATCGTTAAATCTAACTGGCATAATGAAGTCTGATTGTCGTGAACACTGTTAAAATAGTTCCCTACGTCCTTATTGTCGTATTTATGACGTTAGATTTATTCAAGAGAGCCCTGAGATGGTAAGGGATGGATCTTTATTAGCCTTGAAGGGCTATTAATTTCGTTTTGGCATTTTTCGCGGAAAACCTTAGAAGTTTCAATATTTTTTCCAATAGTTGCCACCAAATATTATCGCCCTGTATTATATTTAAATAAATTAAATAATGAATAATCTGTATAAATGTATGCGTGTTTCTCACACTGTAATAAAACAACGGTACCTGAAGCCAGTACATTTTAAATAACGTAAGTCTCCAGCCAAATGTGGGCATCTGGAGATCCAAATTTGGAATTTGTTTTATTATTTAGTTCATATTTTGTAAAGCATTTATGAGTTTTCGACTAAGAAACTCAAAGATTTCAAAGCGAAAAATGGCAACACTGTACGGGAAAAAACCATATATATCTCCAGCGCACGAGACTGTGTATCAGAAAGTCTAAAGATATGCTCTTTTTAAATTATTGTGCGATGTTGCCGGTGAATTGAATTTTATGATTTAAGTGCGTGATATATAATAAGTAAAGGTAACACAAAAAAACCTTAAAAAAAGCCCCTTTAGGCGTAATATAAAATCTGAAACCTTTCAGATTTTTTTAATAGTTAATTCTTTCAGTTATTCAGTATAAAAGTCAGAAATCCTGCTAAGCTCTCATATTTAAGAAACATTTTAGTTCAATATTTTTTAATCTCTGTAGGTTTAGATGTGACTATGATTTAGATTTTATGTTGCCGAGCGGAGAACGTGATGCTCGGCGTATTAGAACGGCGGTCATAATGGACGATTAAAATACTCTTTATTCTCGAAGAGTACACTCTTAATATTAAATTAAAATTGCAGTGGGCGTAATCTGTTTTGTCTTTGTTAATCGCATTTGGACTTTTGCTGCGTCTTCTTAACATTCAATCCGAAAACATATAGTAGCAGAATGTCGGCAATAGATAAGTAAGAGAGAGGTGAGTTTAAAATGAAAACTTGGTTCAGAGTAATTTGGTTTTGATTCTCATTCTGTCACAGCCTCTTAATTAATAAATAAAGTTTTCGATTACCAAATTGAAATCTTAGTCGCTGAAGCTTTTATGTAAGTGTTTGCATCAATAGCAATACACAATTATTTTAAAACACACACTATTTTTTAAATAAGCCAGTTTAGAACCATTTAATACAAGCAGATACTATTTTTAAGACCAAAAATGGAAATATTCAGATTAAAACAAACAAGTAAGGCATTACTGTAAATTAAAATTACAGTTTCGACATATTTTTTTATCATGCCTATCTCCCTTTCACTAGGAAATGCCTAGTAAGAAAAAAGCCTTTTTTAAATAAAAAGCATAAATAATTAGTAAGTGAAAATAAGCTTCAGTATTCACTTATAATTTTATTTGTTACCTCTCTCAAACACAAATGATAACAGTTATGCAAAAAAACGATAAACTACAAAAAGAACAAAACTATGACATTATGCTACAATACATAAAAAAATTATAACGCAACTTAAAGGTTTTAGTTTTTTTTTCAATTTTTTTCTATTGATATGTCATAAGACTTCCTAAAGCTTTGGAGATCGTCATCAAATTTTTCCAGGGAATCATATAAAATTTTAAAGGTTTTAGAAATTTTGGGATTGAACATTATTGCAATTTTTATAGTCTTCTAGTAATTCTTTTATAAAACTGTCATATTTTAAAACCCAAAAACTTTGTTTCACGTTATAACGTCTCGTCCTCTTAGAAAGTATAAAGAAACTAGCCGTTAATAGAGTGTGTAGGTCATTATCCGTAAGTACGACAAAGTACAGACAAAAGGTGTAAAGAAAGCAAGACTAATTGCAAGAAACGCTCAACGTAACAGAAATCTAATCACTAGTAAATCAAAGATAACAACGTTGCCTTCAGGCAGGCAGGACACGCTCTCCTAAATTCACCTTCCAAGGCATTCCCTTAAATACTAAGTTCTTTCAACGCTGCATGATGGAGCTCCGGCAAGTGATTGGCTGGATATGGAACTCTTTGATGATTTAACTTATAGTTGATGATGTGGAGTTAAAGGCTTGCCCTAGCGTACTCCATAAATTTAACTTCCTTGATCCTTGATCCCTGCTGGATTGGATGTGGAGGTTCGGTTTCATGGCCACCACGACCATCAGATCTGACATCTTTCTATATTTTTCCTGTGGGTCCCTCTTAAGAAGTTGATTTATCGAGACATATTTTTAGGTCTTGATATACACCAAATAGAAAGAGGAACAAATTTAGTTGCTCGTCTTCATGTTGGGTGTAATTTGGAGGACACCATGCTGGTGCAACGTTCGCAGTTAGCTCCACAAAGCAGGCATGTGTGCCTCGATTTGTGCCGTAGACATTCTGAATATATTCATCTGGAAACATATGTAAATATGATATGATCATGTTTCAAACAACTTTTTTTATTTTGCACCGAATATGATACCATACTTTTCTCTTGTGTTTAAATCAAAGACTATGCGTCGTACGTGTACACAGGTACAGTTCTTTGCTTTTTTTTGTGTGTGTGTGTGTATCTCAAACGAGGAACCTGTCTGCGAAGTTTTGGTGGGATACCTTGTGTACATAATATATGCAGGGCATGAACAAAAGTTCCTTACAATTTCGTAACCCTGTAGAATGAAAACTTTATTGATTTTACAAATGTGAAATATTAACGCTTAAGCCATTATTCGTTCACGGGCTCCCCAGTACTTTTTAGCAATGCCCTCATTCCGAGAAAATGCAATGTGTTAATTTATGGTCGAAACTAGAATGAAAAATAAAAGATTTTGTTCCTTCTCCTTGCATGAAATGAACTGACAGTACTTTCTGACTGTGACGATTAGCGGAGTTAGTGGGTGCATTAAACATAAATGTCATCTCTCTCTTAATTTATTAAAAATATTAATAACAATAATTTTTTTATTTCAGACATTCAAGGGTATTGTCGCTACAAGAAAAAATGGCCGCATTATTAATGTTTTCCAAAAAAGGGTGGATTGTTCTGTATCTCCCGTTCTCTTGAGCCGGTTGAGGAAATTCAACTTGCGTTTTTCATGTCTCGAAAGCACGACTTAGGATATATATTAGATTTATATATATCAACATTCTAACTTAGGTATTTTGACACAAAATTGGATTTTTTCTGAATGGCATGCCAGTTTTTTTTCCCATATTTCGAGTGTACGACTCAGAATATGCCAACGAGATTCACAACGAGTAAAAATCGCATGAGCAGTTTTTAAAAAATTAGCTCTCAAAATTTTAACTCCTCAATGTTAATTGAATTTGGTATATATTTATTAGTATCTCTTTTTTATTAAACTTACTTGATTGCTTTCTCCAGAATTCGAAATTTAGGTTTGATCCAAATATAATTCGCACATTCTGTACAATTTATAAACTTTTGGAAAACAATTTTGTATTATAATCTGTAACACTTTTAACAACCACTTAAATTATATGTATTTCTAGGCATACGTGCAAAAAATTAGGGTTTCTTATTCAAATTTTTCTAAGATATACGTGAAATTACATATCGGCGCGTTTTGAAATTTGACATCTTTTTTTATAGATAATAACGTCAAATGTGGTTTACGCACTTCGTTAACATTATTTGAAAGTATGAACGATGGCCTTTTTTCCTCTCGTCTGCAATGCAAAAAAGAAAAGGAAAGTTAGGTTGCTATAAATTAAGAATTTCGCCAAGGCTTAACGAAAATTCAAAAAGATAAATTTTTCAACATCTCCTTAAATTTCGGACCAAATTTTACATTTAATATTTAGGCATAATCTGAGTCGTAGACTCGAAATGTGGAACAAAAATTGGCATAGCATTTGAGAAAAGTCCAATTTCGTGTCAAAATACCTATGTTAGACTAATACCATATATAAATCTAATATATATCCTATGTCGCGCTTTCGGGACATAAAAAAGGCAATTACAATTTCGTCAATCGACCCAGTAGAACGGGAGATATAGAACTGTACCATTTTGTTTCGCAGTGAACATATGTGGATATTGTATTGGGATATATGTATATTGATTAAGTTGTACAAAACATAGATTGTTGTACAAAACATTCTTCGCTGTAACTCTTACTTTCCTTTTAAGAACAGCCTTAAACGAACGCCTCATATATGTATGTGCGTTTCATGGAACTATGAACATATTTTACACAGATGCTCAGGCTCGTGTGACAGCATTTTCCAGCGTACATTCGGCGTTTTAATTCCAGTTTCTGTAGATAGTTTACCGAATAATTAGAGATTCGGTACAGTGAATTTATTTGTAAGGCGATTGATTAAAACTGATTTAGGTTTCTAACTCAACAGACGTTTATACACGATTAAAAGTAATTCCTTCTGCTCATGTATATATTACAAGAGCTTATTTTAGATTAAAGATTTTCTATTATTCTTTCATAGAAGTAACTTTTACGAATTCTGACCAAGAGCGTAGAATTCGATGAGTTAAAACGTAATATCGAACATAACAGAAGCTGCGAAGCTGAAAATATAAAATATATTTACATTTTTGTAAATTGTAAAACAGTTTCTTTTTAATGCATGCGCATTTGTGATAACATAGCTGAAAATCTGTAATTCAAATTAGACTGTCCTGACTGGTAACTAATCACTAATTTATTTGCGTAATGATAGATTGATTGTGATTTTAAAATATTTTCAGGATATTTTATTCTAGAATCTTCTTGTTCTAGAAAAAAATCAATGGATTTAAATTTTGTTCTAGAATCTATTTGGTCTAGAACAGGGCTTCTCCGGATAATATTTACGAAAATTATGGGTCCCATAAGCATCCTACACGCATATGAGTGAAACTGTTAATTTTTTCACTTGTACTGTAATATACTATTGTAGTTTTAGGTCTTTAATTTTAATTTCTAATTTTAAGACATAGAACAACGTGAAAATTTTAAATAAGTAACAGACGAAATGACAGCGTCACGTGCAAAGCAAGTGAAATGAATATTTATATTATAAAAAGAATGCGTCGAAACGCGTTTGTTTTTTCTTTGTCTGTATTGTCTTATCTTTATCTATTTTCAGATACATTGTGTAAAAATATTTGGTAATTGTAAAATTATTACAATAAGTTAAAGAAATATCAAAACTGCTAAAAGTTTTGGTCTTCCCATGATGCAGGTCCGGCAACCCCGATGGGTTGCGACCCACAGTTTAAGAAACTCTAGTCTAGAAAAGCCCATGGATTTGAAAATATTTTTACGAATAACAAACTAATGCACGCAAAACGTGAAAATTCTGATTACAACTCAAAGAAACTAAGAGCTGTAGTTAAGAATTAATTTAATTTTAATTTGAGCTAAATGGACGATTGTGCTTTTCATTGGAGTTGCGATACTTCTACTTCTTCTTAACTCAAATCAATCCATTTTATCTTAAGAATTCTCTTATTGTATAAAGGATAATTATCCATTTTTGAGATTCTTTAAGCTCATATCCATTAACTTAGACATGTGTTGTTATAATTGACGCAGATTTCATAAAAGTGACATACGCTCCTTAAGGCATTAATGTATATATGACTGAGCCTTTCTACTTCTCAAAAAGTAAATTGAAGATATAGAAGAATATTAATTCATTCAAGATGAAGGACTTACGCATCTTATAACAAATAACAGCCGGAATGTTTAAAAAATATCATGGATCTTTAATTATCTTAAAAAACGTTGCTGTTGTAATATCGATCGGTTTAAATATTAACAACCGTAGAATAATAATACACACCGCTAAATACATGCACCGAATGCTTTACTTTTGCAATTACTCCCACCAGAGTTTCGTAAATATAACCTATAATGAGACGTCTATAACGATGCACATTGATTTCATTGATCTCGACGACACCTGGTGCTTCCGAATTGCGAAATCGGAAAAGGCGTAATTTATACCGCAGTTACCAGGCTACGGAGGTTTCCGCCGAAACAGTCGGATAGCGATTAAGTCCGCACTAATTACGTCACAGGTAGCTTGCACGAGTTTAGAGAGAGAGAGTGGAGGATCGATCCGATTCAATTTTCTACCGTGGACTTTATCATTACACTTATTACTGAGAGACTGGTTTAGTTCGCTTTAATTTTATGACTGCTTTCATCTCCGAGAAAGTGGCAGATTGTGTAGAGTGCTGTGGTATAAGTGGTGATAACTTTCAGATCGCCCAGAGTGTTATCTTTCAGGAGATGTTAAATGGTCAAAAAAGGTTTATTTATACCTTTGGACTAATTGCAAAGAAAGCGCAGAGAGGAAATATCTTGCGTAAAAGAATTTACTTAAAAATGTAACCAACATGACATAATCTTTGATTATTTTGCAAAACTATTCACTTATGTACAAGCTTCACAATCCACTTGAAATACAAGAACAGTTAATTACAGTGCTTTTAAAACTGATGTTGTCCGGTAACTGAATTAAGCTTACTGTATTTCCGTAGGAATAATTTAAGTTATTTTTAGCGTAAAGGGCGTTATCCCAGAGGGGCTATTAATTTCGTTCTGGCATTTTGGGTTGGTTCACTAAAAATGTCGGTACGCTTTTTAAATTTTTGCCACCAAATATTATCCTCCTGTGTTATATTTAAAGAAATTAAGTAATTAAGAATCTTCATAAATGCATATATGTTTCTTGCATTGTGATAAAAAAACGGTACCCAGAGCGATCCAATTTTGAACAACGTAATTCTCCGCCGAATATGGGCGCCGAATGTAAGCGTAAGCGACTTATATATGCGAACACTTAACGCTACATCGGGAATTCTAAACTACTGTGCTGCTTTTAAAATTTTTGTAATTTTGCTGTGTTGCAAAATTTTGCTAAACTCTCTGCGCTTGGCACAGATCTATATCAAACAGCCTAAAGATGTGCAGCAGCCTACAAACATACTATTAAGGACAATGAAAACAAGACACTGACCAAGTGTAGAACTCCTATAGACTGACTGTAACTCTCATTGTAAACAAACACCATTGAGTATGTTTTGTGCTATTTATAAGATGCACAATTATTACAATGTACATATATTGAGCATATTTTGTGTTATTATAAGTATATTTGTACATAAATGGTCAGCCCGCATTAAATAATGTATAGTATAATACCATGTATGTATAACGGAAAGTCAACTGTGCTATATATCTCAGCTAAATGCATAATATATCAGTAAAGTGTGTATAATATATCAGCATAATGTATTTATCAGTATAGTGTATAATGTATATAATATTTCAGTATAGTGTACTTATCAGTATATTGTGTATATTATATCAGTATAATAAAATATATGAGTATAGTGTATATAATGTATAATGTATGCATAATTTACCTGTCTTAAGTTTGTAAGAAATACGGACTAGTGTAAAATAATATTGCCCTTGGGTCATATGTAAAACTTGATATAATTTTCCATGTCTAAAATATTCCCAAAATTAATGTAAAGTAATATGTATATTTTAATTGTATATGTCTTGTATATGTAACATTATGTACTATGTACCTTATTTGTAATATGCCATTATATGTAATATGTAATACGTACCTCAATTGTAACATGCTGTATGAACCAAAGTACATGGCAATATACTATCTGTCAAGACCCTTGCATGGCACTGTATTTTAAATCGGCAATTGGTGTGAGGGGTTCGTGTGGCCCCTCATCCTTTCCCATACCATCTTGTGGTCTCTAGACAAGAAGGACTCGGGGCTATACCAATTAACCGCTATGGTAGAGGGGTGGACTGTAGAGTAATTTTTCGATGCCAAGAAATCGAAGAAATTTGCGTTGCTGTCTCCAGGATTTGAATCTTCAAACCCCTGACTTCACGAATTCGCACCTAGTATGTTTCCAATTACACAACGAAGGCTAGAAGATAGGAGGTAGAAAATACTTTACAATGCGTATTCCTACAATTACAATGCGTAAATTAAACATAATAATCCCTTTGAAGGTCATTAAAATCCGGCTTAATTCCCGCCGAAATTCGTTCTAATAGTACTAAAATTTAACTCAATTAATAATAAAATTTATAATTTCCCCGATGTTTTTCTGCTTTTCACTTCCTTGCACGGGGAATATTGTAATCGCGAAAAATTTCGGGTATCATATTTCAACGAAAATATCCATTTTGACTTCTATCGAATGCAATTTAGTGATGTTTTTGCGTGACAACTGTACGTAAGGACAGAGTAACGATTATAACGAATTATAAAACGAAACGGATTATAAAATGGATTTAAAATCGATTCAGAAGAGGTTTTTGTTTTCTTGACGTCTGTACGTACGTACGTATTTATCTCGTATAACTCAAAAACGAGTAGCCTCAAAAGGTAGAAATTTTTATAAAGGACTCCTATAATAGGTAGTTGTGCACCTCCCATTTTGGTTGCAATCGGACCCTCCAAAGGTATATAAATACATGTATATCCTCTCTGCAACTCGGCTCGGTAAGCTCAGTTTTTTTTCATTCTTATAAGCTGGTGAATTGTGCATTTTTTAATGTAAAAGTGATTGAATTATGTTTTTCGCATGTTTCAGTTAAGGATTTTATGCTTTTAGTTAATCTGCATGCAATAGTTGTAGATTTATTAACAATCTAAAAGTTGTTTAAGTGCGACTAAAACCAATAGAGCAGCCATATTTCTTTACATTTGAAACTTAGCACAACAGTGAATTAGGTCAATTTCTGCACCTTCAGTGTCTTTTTGCCGAGCGGTATCAAACGTAAACCTTCAGTTTTTTGCACCAAAAATCTGCCTCTAATTTTACTCTTATTTTAATTGTAAATTCTTTAAATAGTTTCAACTGTATTATTTTATATTTTTCTATATTCTTTAATTTTTAATGAAAATATTTTATGTGTTTTTGCTTTCCACAAAGTGAGAACTGAATTAATTGAATAATAAATATATCGTTAATGAATTTCGAGGAAATAAGTTTAAATGAAATGCAACAAAAAATGTGTGTAATTTAATAGACCGTACTAGGAAATCATATGGTATCCACATCAGAAGTTTTGACCAAGTTAAGCAATTTCCTTGGCCAAGCCAGCTAGTTACTAAATTAATTTATGAGTAGGCGAGTAATTTTTTTAGTTCAAAATATGTTAGTGTAATTACGAAGAGTAGGAACGTCGTGTATTTCACATATTACCATAAAGAAAATAAAAGAATATCTGACACATGTATCTTAAGCATTCAATATAAAAATCGTACAGTTTTTTGAAAGAAGTACGAAGATCTGGAATCCGTTCATTCTGCTAAGAAACTTGTGATAGTATATTATTCGCAAGAAATATCATTCTTTCATTGCTTCATATACTGCGGAACTAAAAAGAACACTGAGTAGAAAAGATATATAATAAAAAGAGTAACGTTTTATAATACTCAGTCACACGGTACAGTGATTTCTTAACTACATTAACATTTTAAGGGTTATTATTATTTTAATTAACCAGTTATTAAGATGTAGACCTTTACTATAACTTCCCCTTTTCTGTTGCCTCACCAGAAATGTAAATGAGTTACAGGGTATTTAAGTCGAGGGTTTTCGATTGTAAGACAGAGCGTGTTTCTATCTCTCGAGACCACGTTACTGGGTTTCGCCAGATCTGATAAGATTGTTGTAAATTTAGGCTTTGTGCTCCTGCTGTCGATATTTAATTGTCAAGCGGGTGAGAAGTTCTGAGGCAGCCTAGAATTTAAAATCAGTTGTGTTGTTTTTGTCTACTGACCTTAAATTCAATTGAATTGTTACTTTCAATTGAATTGTCAAGACTCTATTGTTATTTCAGGCCCAGCAATAACTCGCTTCAAGTCTCTTAGGAGTTTGATACTAGTTTACGCTACCTAAGCAAGTCAAAGGCTATAAAGGTAACATACTTCTAACCATAGGAGCAATACTTACATTTTTGTTGCTGTTGTTGTTGCTTATGCTCACGTGTCTGACGAAGTCAACCCAAGCCCACGAAATCCCTTGTGGCAAAGAGCGCAAAATTACGCCTGTCGTTGGCAACAGCCTTGAGCACCTAACAGGTGACAGTGCGATTTGGCTCAGTTTTACCCCAATTTTGATGGAGAGCACCCCGGGGGGCCGGGTCCGAGGGTCTCCGAGCCCTCTTCCCTTTTAACAAACCACGCGAGAGAACTTTCGGCTCGCCGCATATTTAGCGTGCCGCCATGCCACACAGACACTATACATTTACAAACATTCATGATACCCGGGATTCGAGCCCGAGCCCTCCGACACGGCAGTCAGCGATACTAACCACTATACCTCTTGGACGGGCACTTACATTTTTAAGCATGAAAGCAGAAAAATGGCTCACTGGCAGGTGGAGAAGAGATAATTAAGTTGATACAATGTTAGATATGAGGACGGTAAAGTATTTTCTGCAAGAAAACTCAAGATTACAGTAACTCTGTATTTGCTATCTTTACAAAATTGGCAATTTTGTTTTACTGTATGCTATTAAAAATTAAGTTATTATTTTATAGTATTGCGTTATTCTTTTAACATGCCCAAGTTTTAGAAGATGTTCCGTTTTTTCCTGACCCTTTTGAAAAGTATTTGAAATACATTTTTCCAGGTATTCCTTGATTTTCTAAGTGAATATAAACGAGTTCCAGTTGCGTATCAAATGTTTAAAGAATTATGACAATATTTGCTGCAGCGTGTTTCAGTGTAAATTCAAATATTCTATTAATCTTAAATTTTATCTCAACAGTTTTTTAAATATGTATTTTAAAAGATTTTGTAATAATTTTGATAAACAATTTTGTAAGTATTTGTAATAATGCTGATAAGTAACGTTGTAAGTATTTGTAATAATTTCGTACTTTAAAAGATTTTGTAAGTATTTGTAATAATTTTGTAATTTGAAAGATTTTGTAAGAATTTGTAATAATTTTGTATTTAAAAAGATTTTGTAATAATTTTGTATTTAAAAAGATTTTGCAATAATTTTGTAAGTATTTGTAATAGTGTTGATACGTAATTTTGTAAGTTTTTGTAATAATTTTGTAATTTGAAAGATTTTTTAAGTATTTGTAATAATTTTGTATTTAAAAAGATTTTGTAATAATTTTGTAAGATAAACGATTTTGTATGTACTTCCCGAGGTTATTGAGTTTTTCTATTAAGTGATGTCTGAAACTATTACGTCTGCCTATTAAGTTATGTCTGAGAGTTTCTTACATTATTTTTAAGTCGTTAGAACATGACAATTTTTTTTTAATTTCATACACTAACAATTACATGTGATATTACAGTATAATGGATTAAAAAACTTATATTTTGCAAGAACGGTTTCAAAAGATAAAATTAATGTTGTTACCTTATCATTAGATTCTAGTTTTGTTTAAAATCTTAACATTAAGATAAATTATTATTCAAGCTGAATGAAATCAAATGAAATCCACGTTAAATTTTTAATACAATTATGTTTAAATGATTTTTCTTTTAACGTATCAGTCGTGTAGATGATGGCTTATATAATGCTGATATTAAAAAAAATTGTTCACACAAATTATTTTAAACACAATTCGAATTATGATATTGTAGAGATATTAGACAGTTTTGAAGCAGAAATCATGATATAAAAATTTTAAATAATTTCCATGGATAAATACCGGATAGTACCATTGTTATAGGGATAGATATGGAGATATAAAATAGCGCGCTTAAAATTTACGCCTTCCTTCTTTTATTTACGAAATAACGAATTCCTCTTCTTGTTTCTTACTAATTATGATGTGTAAGCACGCGGGGTCTTGATACGTTTAAATTGCAGCAACAAATTAATTTTCAAAAACTCCCGGGGCAGCGCCAGATGCTCTATCTATTTCAAAATGAACAATTAATAGTTCCAGTCTGTTTAAGTTCTAAATTGTTGTTTAATGGTTAGAGGATATTAAAAAGCAATTAAGACTTAAAGTATATGGAAAATGTTCAAATAACGTGTGAATTCAATGCTGAGTTGTCGTTAATATGCATCGCTTTAATTTTGTTGCATATGGCAATAAAAATGTTTTGTATAAATTTATTTTCTTATGTAAATTTCTTTTTCTGACAAGCAATTACTAATAGCTTTTAAAATAATTTTCTTGGTTCTTCCTAAGCAAATTTATTGATTTGTAAAATGTTTGTTAAAATTATATCAATAGTTAATTTCAATTAAAACTGTTAAGATATTTAGCATGGTTAGGAAATATATTACAATACTTAATGCACTGAAGGTATCTGAAAATTCATTTTAAGTTTATACAGAGCATTTCTTTCGTTGTCTTACACAAAGTGCATAACGTAATTCTTTGTAGTATAAAAATCAGACCTTGAAAGTGAGCATTTGGCTTTTAGTTATGCAATTCAGTATATCTCCCAAACAGCCGCCAAAATTGTGGATTTTAATTTGAAATTTTCAGAAATATTACTGAAACAAAAGGGACGTATAGCTACTTTTTATGGAAGGTGGTAAAATATAAAACAAGACAAATGTTGAGTCGTAAACTATATCTCCAAACTGGTGTCGGGGAACTTTCTCCCGCCTTCTTGGCAAGCCGGCCCACCAGCGGCCGAGCGGTAAAGACGCTGAACACTGGTAGTTCGGTCCGAGGTTCGAATCTCGCGAACGGGCTGGCTGCATGGGCGTTTCCATGGTTTTCACCATGTGTACTGTGTATACGAGCCAGTTTCTCTTAGAAAGTCCTCAACGAAGGCATCCCTCCCTTTAGGCAGATAGCCCTCGTGTGCTTTGCTATAATTGAATAACCCAACCCTCTTGGCATGCCTTCGTGGTGTAGTGATCACCACACTCGCAACGCATTCGAGAGGTCCGTGATTCGAGGGCATCGTTCTGTTTTCACGATTTCTGCTTCAAAAATATCTAATATCTTTACAATATCATAATTCGAATTGTGTTTGAAATACATTTGCGTGAAAAATGTTTTTTCCAGCTATGATTTTTATAAACTTATTATCATACCAGCTTTGCGAAAAACTATATTGTTTGTTTATTTGACTAAAGCACAGCAAGGAAGATCAGTCAGCTTAAAAAGGGATACCTTCGTATAGCATTTTCAAAGGCAAATTAGCTTGTTATTGCTTAAAGCATTTCGCGATTTAAAAGAAAACTTCTTAAAAGTTGACACGTTTTCTTTACTTCTTAATTATATATATATATATATATATTATGTATGCATGTATGTATGTATTTATATATATATGTATATATTTGCAAATAGCCAGACATTTCCTCGAAAGCAGCCGTCAGGATTGGCTAAACCCATCAATCATTTAACTGTACCATCATCAAACGTTTCCCCAGGGTGTAACTATGGGAGGGCAAGCGGATGCCTTATCATTAGAAGGGAGAAGACCACTCACACACAGATAAGCCGTAAACGGGATGCAAATTCGCAGCTAAGTAGTGTATCTTCCAGATTATTAGCATAACATTTTATAGATAAAATAATAATATATAGCACTTACGGTGGATTTATGATTTGATAGCTTTTACTATTTGTTACATTTGTTTTATGATTTTACGACTTGATAACGTTTAGGAATTTTTCTCTGGAACATTATTGTAAGTAATAAATGAGTTCTTGATGCAATGAATAATGTTATTCAAAATTACATTTTTATACTCAAAAGGATTCATTTCTGAAAAACTGACGAGAAAAAATATGTATATATATATGGGGTGATACGTGACATCAATATTAGACAGATAAAAGCGAAATATTCAAATACGAATGAAAAAATTAATTATAATACCTTGAAGTAAACTTTAGGAAGATCGGTAATAAATATATTCTTTTGACATTAATCGGGAATACTATATATTAGAACACTACATATACATTCCAACGCGATTACGTGCGCTTGAAAAAGCATTTAGTTAGAACTGAAATGCTTAAGATCCATTACTCTATCAACAGTATCTTTAAAACACCGAGATTTTCAGTAGTATTGCTCTGTAACATAGCGCTCTGAAGATTATCTCACTGAGATTTCCACAGAGTTCAAATCAAAATGCTCGTTAAGATCTTAATGGAATTCAGATCAAAATGATCGGGCTGGCCATTTCGTTCAATACCTTCAGATTAAAAAAATATCAACCGGTTTTACTCTACATGAATGCTTATTAACAGAAAGGAAATCAGATTCACAAGCATCTCTAAAAGACCTTACATGGAACCGTAAGGTATTGATTGGATATCTGTAAACAAACGCAAATCTTCTGCCAAACACTTGCAGGAAAGCACATTCATTAATCATTATTGCTATCAGTAACCATAACGTCTGCACAGCGATGTTATGGTCATGTTTCCTGGCGTGGATAAGCAAATTTCCTCTTCCTTGCTTTCCCTAGGTGCAAACGTGTTTACATTCATTTACTACAGTGAACCTAATACTAAACTCTAAGATAATCATGACCCATTGTTGTAGATTTCACTTTTGATGTTCTCTACAGCAACTACTAAGCGTTTTTCTGTGGACTCAATGAAACAAAAACCACTAGTTTTCTAGAATAAAATCCTTTTTACTAAGCCTTCTGCACGCAGTACATTACGACATAGAATTTACAGCAGAAACTGCAATATCGAAACATAGCTACCAGTAATTCACGCGCTCTTTTGCGATCGGCAGTTACAGACAGAAACCAATTTTAAGGAAAAATACACTTCCTAAATACCACAAAACACAAATTTGTTCCTAGAAAGGAAGGAAATACTTAGTTTTCGACGTACTGAGGGATTCAATGCAAAGCGTTTAAAAATATCGACGTTCAACAGCATCTGTATATCAAACTTATTAACCTGTAAAGCATTTATACCATCAATGTAATTAACAAAAGCCACTTCTAACGCCATTTAATATGTGCCAGGATATAGAATAAACATTTGGGTCGCATTGCATTGAGGTTTCGACGCAATTTAAAGACTACGTATTTTTGAAATGGCTCATTTTGGTACACTGATAAGCAATGTATTGTTGCAATTTGGAAGAAAAACGGAAAAGAAATTAGGTTACATGGATGTACAACACTTTTCATAATATGCTCGTTCGCTTTCGCTGAATTTTATTTATATTCTAAAAATTACAACTATTTTAGGTATTTCTAACTATCTATCCTTTTATAACCTTCTATCTTAATCTATATTTCTATTTTATATCCGTCTATCTTAATCTATATTTCTATTTTATATCCGTCTATCTTAATCTATATTTCTATTTTATATCCGTCTATCTTAATCTATATTTCTATTTTATATCCGTCTATCTTAATCTATATTTCTATTTTATATCCGTCTATCTTAATCTATATTTCCAACTATCTATCCCTATTAAAAATACTTTATATTTTAAGACGCATTATTACAATACATATATAAGTATTAATAATATAATATTTATATGTCGTTTTCTTACCAAAGAGTATTTTCTTGTAAACGAAACAGCTCAAATTTTATTTATCTGTAAAACGTGCCTTAAAGAATTAAATAAGTATATTATAAAAATTCAGTGAAAAAGGCCAACGATGTCACGAAAATAGTCCCTGTTTCACATTAAACCTACCCGAATAAACATAAATTATGAACGTAACGTAAAAGTGCACTTAAAGAGAAATTCTATAATAAATTCATTTCTTAGATCGCATTAGATATTAAAAATATCGCAAAATAAGAGAACTGCCAAAAATTCTGGGAAGTCCAAAATTGCATAAAAAGTAATGGGTGTAAGTAAAAAATTGGCTAGTTGACAGAAAAATAAAAGTTATCAGATACGTGATGAATGTTGATAAATGAATTCTTTTTAATACTTCATAAATAGTTTTAAACGAGTTCTTTGAATATGAAAATAACATTGTAATGTTTTAATATACTTTAAAAGTTAATTTATTCACGTTCTATAGAAGCTGGAATTCGTGACATCTATCTTCCTTCATTTATGGTATCTAACATTATATGGAATAATAAATGCATAAATAATGAATACATTTTCCACAATGTAGTATTTATGAAGTTATAAAAAACCAAATGCATAACACTCTCAGGAAAAATATTATGCTGTTGATCAGTCAATGTGGATTAATTATAAAAAATAACATTTTTTCACAAAAGTAACATATAATATAATTTAGAGCTATTTCGTTTGCAAGAAAATATTCTTAGGTAAGAAAATCACATTAAATATTGTACCACTTATACGTATCTATATATTATAAAAACGAATTGAAAAATATACTGGTTATCATTAATTAAGGAAACAACACAAAAATGATGATTACTGTTAAAGTTACATGTAGAATTTAATGAAACTCACCCACAGTATACAATACATAGGAAGATTAAAATAACATAAAGAGAACTTATCGGAAAATTATGGTGTTATAAAGATTAGAATATGTATGAAATGAACAAATCGAATGTGTCAGTCGGGTATAGGAAATTTTCCTACAATATGGAATAAGGTCTCTCCTACAAACCATCCTTTAAGTACATCCTGTACATAAGTTTGAAACCTTCCTTTAAGTACACTCATGTCCATAAATTAAGGGTAATTCGGAGTTACGAGGAAATCGAAATATAAAATAAATATACCCCCTGTAAAATCACTACACACATCTTCAAGAATCATATGTAAATTTCAGGAATTAACCAGATGACACCGGTGGTATGTCACAATGACGAGAGTGTAAGTGAGTGATATATAAGGAATACAGGCAAAGAAGTAAAATTGTTCGCAGGCGCTTTATAAGCATTTCAGTGCAATAACCGAATAGTTATGACACAAAGGACTCATCTGGATGATTTTTTACGTGGTAGAATTATCGGCCGTCTTGCATGTGGGTGTACCCAACTGGAAGTATCAGACGAACTTGGAATTTCCCAGAGTGTCATCTCCAGGCTTTGGCAACCATTCCAAGATGATGGTAATGTGAGTAGACGTTGCAGCACAGGTCGCCCCAGAGTTACAACGCCGAACGAGGACCGGTATTTGGCAGTTACTGCCAAAAGAAACAGGCGGAGCACAGCCTCAGACTTGTCTCGTCAGCTCTCTTCAGCCATTGGTACGACAACTTTAATGCAGACCATGTACACACGCTTAGGGCAGATTGGTCTATATGCTCGTAGACCTGTCAGATGCGTTCCACTTACTGCAACTCACTGTCGTCTGGGCTGCGGTTAGCCTGGCGTAGAGAGCATTCATTGTGGACACCGCAACAGTGGGCTTGTATGATGTTTTCCGACGAGTCCAGGTTTAGCTTGCAGTCTGATTCTCGCCGGACTTTCATATGGAGAGATCTAGATACCCGTTACCACCAAGAAAACATCAATGAACGACACTGTTACGGTGGTGCAGGAGAGCTCGTTTGGGGTGGAATTATTCTGGGTTCCAGAACTGGCCTGCATGTTCAAATTGGAACCATGACAAGCCAAAGCTATCGGGACGTCATTCTTTAACAACATGTACGTTTGTTTCGGGGCGCCATGGGCACACAATTTGTCTTTATGGATGACAACGCCCGTCCTCACCTTGCAAACATCGTAAGCGAATGCCTTCAATCGGAGGATATCACCCGTATGTATTGGCCAGCATTCTCAACGGACTTGAATCCAGTAGAGCACGTGTGGGACATGCTGGGCGGACGAGTTGTAGCCAGTCAACTTCCTCCTACATGTCTACCGGAACTTCGGAGAGCATTGCTTTTTGAGTGGTGTAATATCCTCCAAGATCAGATCGATAATTTGATACTCAGCATGCCTAGCATTGTACCGACTGTATTGCATCGTCTGGGAGACACACAATGTATTAACAAGCATACCAACCATGTAATATTGGTTTTTTGTAACTAGGTTTTTTTTTTGTAATTTGTTCCAGGGAGAAAAAATCGCTAATTTTTTTAATAATATCAAACATATAGCATTTTTTCCTCTTTGCCTTTTGTTTAATAAGTAAGCTTTACAAATAAGTCAAATTTGTTTTGCTTCTAACTCTTCCTTTGCCTGATTTTGCATTATCTTTAGTTTATGGACATGAGTGTATATCCCACATTTACCTAAATTGAATATCGCGAGTGTAGGAAATTTGCTTTGCGGCAAGGAAATAAAATAAGAATTGAAAGATAAAGCACTTAAATAAAATACCGGATTAGAAAATTAAACAATACTCTAAACGGACACCGGCTGAATTCAAGCCTTGATCACAGCAAAAAGTTTAACGTCTTAAAATGGATATTAATAGCACAATGAAATTGTAGTATCCATAAATTAAACTGACAACGCCAAAGGAAATCTTTTTGTAGTATTATATACTATGAGCTAAGTTGTTTCCTTTAATTATTACCTTGAGTACGTCTTATGTTTTTCTTTATATTTGTTGCGTATATCCGTTAAAAGCAATTATTTTTAAGTAATTGTTATTTTTCAGCGAACGATCAAATACTAAGTATATGTTGGATTATACCCTTTAAAAGCTCTCCTTTTTCATTGTCTGTCATGCTTTAATTTTTTTTAAAAAATGCTGTTTCACTTAGTAGTACAAGTTTAATATATTAATACACGGCAATTTTTGGAATCTAATATATTACCCCATTTTTCTTTAATATATTACCACATGGTAATTTCTTTAATTTCTGGAAGACGGAAATAAGAATAAACATCTTTAAAACAAGCTAGTGATAAATACAAGAACTTTAAACAAAACAAAACAACTTTAAAATTAAATGCACCGTACAATGTATACTTCAAAGCAAAAAATTTTCTTTTGCGTTCCTAAATAATAATGCGCAAAACGTAATTATATATTGCATCAAATGAAAAGGTAAACAACTGACGTACTTTTCTCAACTGCTTGCGATTATTGTACCACATGCACAAAGGGCAAAATTTGCCCACTCTTTCACGTTGCGGAAGGAAAAGCAGAGAACGGGTTTTTCGTGGTCCATGTAAAATATATTATTTCTCTAAAAATGCTGTTTTTCCCCAAAACTAAAAAATGATTTAAAATGGATTCTGAAGAACATTTTTGGTGGCGTCTGTGCGTACGTATGTATGCACGTATGTCGCATAAAAAACGAATAGCCTCGGAACGCTGACATTTTGTATATAGGACTGCTATAACATGTAGATGTGCACCTCCTATTTTGGTTGCAATCGGTAGCACCAAAAATATATAAATATATGTATATATATATATATATACACTCGGCTCAGTGATCTCAGTTTCTTGTTTCTTTTCTGTTTGTAAATTGTGCATTTTGCTATAAAAACGAATGTGTTATGCTGTTCTTATCTTCCGGTTAACGGTTTTACGCCTTTAGTAAATCTGCATGCAATACTTGTAGAATTATCAGCAATTTAAAAGTTGTTTAAGTGCGGCTAAGCTTAATTCTTTTTAGCATAACAGCCGTACTTGTTTGCATTTGAAACTTAGCAGAATAGTGGTTTTGTGGCAATTCTAGAGAAACTAAGCTTCGCAACAACAAAGATAACGTCTTCTTTTATTATTGCGATTTAAATCACGCTTAATCCATTCTGGAATTTATTCGAGAAAATAAGTGTTTAAGGTTTACTTCGTAATTGTTGATATAGATAATTTGAGTTTTTCTGTATTTTTGCTCTTGCCTTGCCGAGAAGAAGCGACTCAAATAATTGAACGAGAAATTCTGAAATCGTCTTTGAAAAACTGTTTCTTTCTTTCCCTTTTTTTGCTTGTTAAATTTCTTTTATACATCGTTTTTTAATTTATTATAGTATTTGAATGGAGCATGTGGCAATCATTTCTTTAGATGATATAAATTTTGTGCATTCTGAGTTATAAAATGCATGATATGTAACAGTGTTAAGTGAACCTAGCGCTAGAGTTTTACTATGTTAAACAAATATAGTGAATTTTAAAGAGTACGTTTATTCTATTTGATTTATGTGCTATCGACGAAGTAGATTTAATTCAATCCAATAAGTTTATGCTAGAAAAAATGCGCGCAATTTATTACTCCGTACAAGGAAGTCATGTGGTGCATAGATCAGACTTTTTTTTAGTTGTTAAAATGTTAACAAAAATACAGTATTAGTCAGAAAATCTCTCAGGAAAAAAATGTGTTGAAACTTTTACAGTATTATAATATATTGTTGTTTTTGAGGTTTGTAAAGAACTCTTTAAATATCTAGCCAGGATGAATAAGAAGACTTCAAGCTTGATCCAAACTTCATTGTGATAAAAAGTAGCTGTTATAGGTAAGCTAAACAGCTAAAAATAGCTCGAGATCTAGATAATGTCTAGATAATTTGAAATAATACTTAACGGGTAAGGTAGCATGAAAGATAACAAATCTACTGTCAAAGTAGTATTTAATGTGTTACGTACCGAATGGCAAGTTTAATAGCACCATACAACAAACTAGACTTTACTGGATAAGTATCTCCTAAAGCTCTAGAAGCGTGTTTTCGTGAAGTTTCTAGAAAGTCTTCAAGCTAGAGAGAAATAGATAAATAAACCAGTTCGGTGAAAAATATGCAAAGAAAGCCTGCAAGGAGTATTTGTACACACATCCTTTCTTCCGCTTGAGTTATATTAAAATTTCGAAGTCAGTTAATACAGAGTTAATATCTTTACAAAATAATGCATAAAATAAAGACGTTAAAAGTTATCAATCAGGAACAGACTCAATGTTAAGCAAAACACACAACAAAGGCATAAAAAATTAAATAAATAAAAAATACAAAAACGCGGAAACTAAACTATCTACAAACAAACAACCCAGGCATTTACCTAAATACTGATCATCATGCGAGTCTGTGTGCTTTTGATTGATAGACATATCAGCCTGTATAGGAACAATTTTACCGAAATTATCGCGCTTGTAGAGACATTAGGTTATTTTGGAATCAAGTGAGATGAAAAATTAGCAACGCATTCGCCGGGAATCGAACCACGGACCTCTTGGTTATGCGTCGAGCATGCAGACCACTACACCACGAAGGCATGCGAAGAAGGCGGGAGAAATACCTTACACACTCTCCCTTTTGAAGGGCGACTGGAGTTTTAGGGACCCAATCGCCAAATCGAGGAGGTGGAGAATCATCATCCACCACCTTTTTTTAGTTCGGGCGCCAGTGTAGAGGCATCAGGTATTTTTGAGGCAGGAAACGTGAAAAATAAGCAACGCCTTCGCCGGGAATCGAACCACGGACCTCTCGGTTACGTGTTCAGAGCGCTGACTCGACACTATGATGGCATGCGAAGAAGGCGGGAGAAATACCTTATACACTTAGCACTAAATACTGAGGTTATTCGAGTTATTAATATCATAAGTTAAATCTTAAAAGCTTTTGTGATCTATACGTGTATGTTTTATAGTAGTTTTGTTCTTGTGACTTATCTCACTTCTCTGAAAGTAACTTCAGCCAACGAAATTCATGGAGGCAAGGAGTTCAAGGTAATGCCTATCGCTAGAAAGAACCTTGAGCACCATACAGGTGACAGTACGACTTTGCTCAGTTCCGCCCTCAATTTTGCTGGAGAGCACTTCAGGGCGAAAGGGCTCCCAGGGTACTCCACCCCTCTTCCTCTGTCACTAGCCTCTTGAGATGACGTTTCGCTTTCCTGGTATTTGGAGTGGACACATTCCATGCCGCACAGATACTATACATTTACAAACATTCATGCATTGTCCGAGATTCGAACAGGGACACTTCGGTACGACAGTCAGCTCGCTGACCACTACCTTTGTTGCTGACTACTAACCTGGAGGTGTTTTATAGTAGTAGAACAAACTTTGTTGATTCATATTTCACCCATTCAGGGCATACATAAATCTTTCTTACCTTTTTTCAATATTTCTAGCAAAATTGTCAAGTTTTATTTTAAAAATCTCAGAATTCTTTATTTCATGACAGGATCTTTAATTTTTTGAATGATTCATTTAGTAATATTCATCAACTGTTCGCAGTAGAATTGACTAAATCGTAACTATACTGTCTAGTTTCGAACCACCTAGTATGAAATGAATATAATTCAAATGTCAAAGCAGACTCTCCAGACTCCAGACTGCTTGTCATACAAAGCTGTAATAAACGTTTCGATGTGCTACATCTAATTTCCCCCCAGTTTGACAACTTGACTGCCAAGCAGTCAAATCTAAAATGCAATCTTTCTCATTAGACCTCCAATATCCTCTTAATAAGAGTCAGCCGCTTACAGGATAAGCTCAGTCATTAGTGGCCTCCTTGAGAAGACCTGCATCAGATACTGAAATCTTTTGGGCAAACAGGCCCTTTTAAGCGGGAAAATTTCCAGTCAAGCGTAAATAGCAGGTGATGAGCGGAAAACTTGGTTTACCTTAAGTTCGATCGATGCAGAAATCTCCTCGTTTGGTCTAGAGCATTTATTCGTTACCTAAAGTATATTTGCCCAGGAGTTTGTATGGCTGTGGATAAGATCATACAAACTTATCAATGCGTCTTTTCAAATCTTTCCTCGCAAGAGTTTATTTCTGCTTAACTTAACAAAGCTGAGAGATCACAGAACGGTCATATGCTTTATATATCTTACTGCAGTAGTTCGAAGTTTGTATTTGAGTTCGTGTTTTGTTCTTCGACCGAACAGTGAAATAACATTCAAAAAAAGGTCTCGTAATTATCCTTTATATTTAAATTGTCCAAATCTACTCTATTTTGAAACGGGATTTGATTATTTATATTTAATACAGAGGCTGTTCGTACATTTTTTAGACGATTTTGGTAAGCGGTAATAAAACATCGTTTGCTGCAAAAGAAGTAATTGCAATTGTACTATGTTTTTAAAAGTCAAAATTATCGTCTATGGTTTGAAAGTTTTGTTTTTATTCAAAATGGCGAATTTAACAAAGCAGTGGTTCGAAGGCTACATTTACGCTCTTTCCGAAGAGCAATATGCATACTCCGATTTCTAAAAACGATGTGAGAGTCATGGTTTTGTGATATCTAAAGCGTCGATAGGCAATATCATCAACAAGAAAGGAAAAAAATGTCAAATTGGAGCCTCAAATAGGAAAAAATTCCAAACAAGTATCCAAGGAAAAAACGGACATCTTCGACTATTGCAAAGGTACGTTGTTTAATGTTAAAAGAAAATCCCCTAGTCAAAGGACAGTTGCAAAATCATTAAAATGCTCGGTTTCCACTGTAAACAAAATGATAAACGTTGATTTAAATTTTAAGAAAGCGGAAAAACGCAATGTGCATCGTCTTCTTCCAAAGCATATCGCTCAAAGCAGGACACGCTGCAGAATTCTATATGAGACACACTTATCCAAAGAAAAATGCAAAACAATTGTCACAATAGATGAAACTTGGGTGTATTTAAATGATTGTAACAAAAAAAGAGCCATTTATTATCATAAAAGGGGAGAAAAAAATTTAAGTACATGGTTCAAAGAATTGAAAGAAAGTTTTTCTAAGGGATTCATGATTGTTGCTGGTTTTTCTTATAATGGCAAGGTAAAAATGTCAAGATTAACTCCAAATACTATCAGGAACATATTTTATCGCCAATTTTTCTGAATGAAATACCATCGCTTTACCCACAGTGTCATCAATCTGTGAGACTCCATCAGGACAAAGCTAGCAGTCACACATCAAAATCCACTGTAAATTTCCTAAAAGAAATGGAACAAAAAACTGATATCAAGGCCATACCCTTCACTGATATCCCTACTAAATGAACCTACTAAACTACTTATGGATTTTTGTGGTTTCGGAGTTTTAAAAACTGCATTATCCAAACGTTGTCTCAAAACCCTAACAGGACTCTGGAAAGTTGTTCGAGTGGAATGGGATAGAATACCTCTTCTGACACTTCAAAAGGCATTATTATCCCGGAAATTGCGGTGTCGAAAGATAGTTCAAAATAAGAGATGTCAAATAGAACATTTAAAACACAAGAAGTTTATGTAATTTAGTTTTGTGAATACAATATACATAGTCTAAAAAATGTCCGAACAGCCTCTGTATTAAGGTACATTAGATATCAGTAAATTTGAAAACAAAAACCCTTTGAGAAATGGTAAAATATAATATGTAGATGTGCAACTCGAAATTAGTGTTAAATTTTCTTGATCATTTGACATTTGGTTTACCCACTTTTATTTATTTATTTGCATTTTATAGTTAGACATAATGTATATTCACTTCCATAGAGGTAAAACGCATTAATCGAATTTATATTAATAATAATAACAATCAAGTAAACTAACTATCTATTAGTTTCTAATTCAGGAATATTGTTTATGTTGTTAAGTATGTAAGCTATAGCCTTAAATTGTGATTCAGAAAATATCCTTTTTACAGTACGTATAACAATATAAATCACAGTACATTTTATGAAGTAAAATATTTACTCGCAAAATTATTTTCGAGTAATCGAAAAATTACTTTTAGGCTCATCGACGCACTGCATGATTTGGCATATGTCTTCTGCTAAGCATTTCCGAGAAGAGAATAATAAGTTGCCATTAAAGGGAAGGTTAGTTTATTTCTATATGATATTAAAAAATTGTAGGCTTTCCCAAATGAATTTTTGACATTTTATTAGTTGATTTTTAGTGGACCGCTATGTAAAATTTACAGTGTTCGAGAAGATGATTTCTAAACACAGAAGATTACACATCTATGGATAATGATAAAATGTTCTAATTTTGATCAACTTTAACTCTAGATATAATAAAAGAAAGAGTCTGGTCTGTCTGTGTGTTATGTGTCTTTCCTTCGTGCTGCGCGTAAGCTAATAGACCCAGGGCTACAAAATTTCATGCATAGGTGCATCTAGACAAGACCCTGTGCACCTCTAAGCGATGTTTTCGAAATTCGAATTAGATTATTTTCTATTTTACGTTTTTTGACGAAATCACGTCATTTTGAGACATAATGGGTTATAAGAAAGCGAGATATTACTCTATACGTTTCATTTTCACATCGTCGTGAAACGCAAGCACTTAGCTATTTTACGAACTTAAAATAAATTTCTTATTTCAATAATTCGATTAAATAAGAATTTATTTAGCAAAGTGAGCTTAACACCTTTGCAACGGATTATTTTTTTTTTATTTTTTAAAAAAATGTACTATTTATTTTCCTATCATTTTTGGACACGTTAAACTTTAATCCTTTCGACACCTTTTACAAAAAGAAGTTTGAAAAAATATTAATATTTTACATTTTTTAAAAATATTTTAAATGAAGCTTCCGAATACACTTCTCACATCCCACATGTTTTAAAATATGGTTTTGGCAACAATTTTTCATTCTTGTTGTTGTTGATAGATTTTTGTTGAAATCGCATCATTTTGAATAGTTTTGTTCTTTTAGAAATGTGGGTTTGGCAACGTTTTTCATCGTATTTCTTATGTCACTTTTTTTAAGAAATTGAAAAGTTTAAGGAAATGAAAAACTGTTTCTGTTTGCAAAGGTAAATTGTTTAATTAGTTTATTAGGATAATTGATATTTATAATAAGGGATATTGCTTATTTCATTGTAATTTTCTATATTATGTCTTAATTATATATAATTTGAATTATAAAAAAGTTTTGCATGATTTTTTTAGGAAATAAAGCTTTTAATCTGTTTATATCATTTTAGTTCTTAAGATTTTGCAAAGGAAAGTTGGTTAATTTATTTATTAGGATAAGTAATATTTGCATTAAAGGATACTGCTTATTTCATTGTAATATTTTATATATATAACAAGTTAAATGGCTGCGATATGATTGCTGGCACATTTTTCCAGAAGATTACCTAAAGTATCATAACATTTCAAAATTTCAGAAAAAGAATCACTCAAACTATCGAAGAAGAGAATGTTTAAAAAATTTTGACTCATCAGAAATGGCATGGAGTTATTTATATTATTGTAGAAATTTTATATAATGCTTTATGTAGTTATGGTGGTGATTAAGAAAGGGGATACAAATTATGTTTTAACAAATGCTTAATACACATCTCATGCAATCAGTTTGCTAAGAATTCAAGATGTATATGTTTTTCTAATAATACATCAAGGCCGTATGCAAGGGAGGGTTTTATTCTTAACAAAGAAAAAATATTTGGAAGAACTTCCACGGCCATCGGTCTCAGGTGTGTCTTTTATGCATTTTTCCGGTACGTTTAAACACCAGACGAAGGATGCCCGCATAGCAGCTAGTGTTATTTATAAATTGCATTACTTTTTTTAAATATTCATGAATTCAAGTTACATACAGTGGCTCCCAAAAGTGTTCGTACACTTATGGTTTTCATTGAAATAGGGCACTATCCATGAATTAAAAGTTAACTTTCTGAATGAGATTTTAATAATAAGATATATAATCTATTCCTAACAAAATTGCATGAAATATTTTTAAAATATAGCGAAACTTTATTTTTAAGAAATTAATAATCAAAAAATGACAGACATTTTATCTCACAAAAGTCTTCGTACACTTCAAAAAAATCTTGACATATTAGTAAATATTTTCATTTTTCGTTATATTAATATTTAGTAGGATATCCTATAGCCTCTCCAACAGCTTTTAAACGTCTGGGAATAGATTTTACTCGTTTTTTGTTTTTTTGTAATTTCTGTATCAATGTTCATCCATTCTTCCATCATGACTGTTTTGAGTTCGCTTTTCGTTTTGATGTCGTGTTTCGTACTCTAACTCCCCGTTCTTTCCTAATGTGTTCTATGGAGTTTAAATCTAACGACTGAGGTGGTGTTTTCAAAGCCTGTGGACAATTATAAGGATACCACAGGCAAACGTTGAGAGATGTATGCTTAGGATCGTTATCCTGATAAAAAAAGTTCTTTCCAATACTCAAATTTTGGGCTGATAGTTTTAAATTGTCCCTTAAAATATTTAAATAAAGAGAAGCATTCATTATGCCATCAATAAATACCAAATTACCTAGTCCTGATGCTGACATTCACCCCACATAAGAACACCTCCACCGCCATGCTTAACTATTCCAACTAAGTTCTTAGAATGAAGTTCCTCATTTTTCTTTCTCCAAACAGTTATTCGACCATCGGAACCAAAAATGTTAAATTTGCTTTCGTCAGCAAATAGGACATTATTCCAGTACGTTTCGGCTGTATTTATCATTGATTTTGCGAATGCTCAAGCTTTCTGTTTCCCTCACTAACAAAACATATTTTATGGGCAGAACACCCATGTAATCCAGCTTCTCTGACAACTTGTCGAACAGTTTCAGGTGAAATTGAAGTATAAAACTTTGCATTAAATTCTGCAGAAACTTTTACAGCACTCAAACGTGGTTTTTTCACAAATTTTCTTATAATAAATCTTTCATCACGTTTAGTTAACTTTCTCGATCGACCTTTTCTTACATTGTTTTCAATCCAGTTTTCTTCTTTAAAGCGTTTTATGACATACTGCACTGTAGAATGAGATAAATTAACTAATTTAGCAATATTTCGAATTGATTTACCACAACTATGTGAAAAATTATAAATTTTCGAATGCTGGTTGTAATTTTTGTACGACTGCGACCCATTTTTCAATAATAAATAGAATATTATGAAGTAAATAATAAAAAATTAAAGCAAGCGATGTTTTAAATGCCACCACAATGCAAAAATTAAAAAAAGCGGCAAACTATCATTCTAATTCTGATTTTATCCAAAAAAAATTCAGTGTACGAAGACTTTTGTGAGATAAAATATTTGTCATTTTTTGACTATTAATTTCTTAAAAATAAAGGTTCGCTATATTTTAAAAATATTTCATGTAATTTTGTTACAAATAGATTATAGATCTTATTATTAAAATTTCATTCAGAAAGTTTACTTTTAATTAATGGACAGAGCTCTATTTTGATGAAAATCATAAGTGTACAAACGCTTTTGGGAGCCACTGTAACTCTTACTTTCATTGTGCGTTTTTCACTTTCAATTCATACGAAAAACACCTATTAAAGCTTGAAAAATGTCACCAAAAATTAAGTTCAACACTTTTCATATAACATTTTATTTTTGTTCTGTAATGTTGTGGGGTTTATTATTTAGATCTAAAGTTCTAACGTAGAACCCCACGAAAACTAAAAAGCGAATAATCGCTTAAGTGTGTGAACAGAACACGTAAGACTTGAGGAGGGTTTAAAACCCTTTATTTTTCAGTATATTTACAATCAGTTCCGGTTTGAACTTTACAATAAAGCCGCCACTCGGGCTTGAACTTAAAATAATAATAATTTAAACTAAAACTAGCTTAACTAAACTATTTAAAAGGTATAGCCGAAGCTATCAGAGTCTAACTTGTTGGCCTGTATTAATTAAATCGGCGAAGCCAAGCAAGGGCTTAAAGTGTGGCCGAGCTTAGTAACAGCTAAGAGAGACGTAGTCAGAAGGCAAACGCGCGCTAGTCAGGAATCAGACTCTCTCTCTTGAAGCCGGTGAAGTCACGACTTAAATAGTACTCTTTCTCATTTGCATTAACTGCGTTTCTGAATTTACATTCTGGCAGGAAATTTTAAACTGAAATTAGAATAAGATAGGAAAGATAACAAACTTAAAATAACTGTTAATAAACTTAGGATAAACCTTACAATGTATAAGAACCAAAATTTTAGGAGATAACTTTTCTAAAATGTATAAACACAGTCGGTCAAAAATAATGTTATTATCAGTAATTGCATGCATAGAAGTGAATAATTTCAATTTTTGATATGAAAGCCAACATAATTGTGGGTTTTTAAAACACAAATATATTACCTCAAAAATTTTATTAGAAATTCTTTCGAATGCATGAGATTTTAGAAAAGAAATCGCTAAGAATATAACTTTGTAATTAGATTTGATTCTTTATTTTGCACTAAAAGATTCAGTTAATGAACGACATGGAAGCAAATAAATTACTATTCTACAGTTATCAAAAGTTTATTTACATGAATGTTTGTTTGCCTTTCATAAAAATCTACAATTCCGATCTTTTTGAAAGCTGCCACACTCGTACTTCAAAACAGGAGAAAGGTCATTGTCTACATAAGATTTCTCAAAAACCAGTCCATGAATTCCGCACTATTTATATAAATATATTTTATGCTAATTTAACAAACTTTTTATTAAAACCTAAGCGATTTCAAAGCTTTGCGTCGCCACATTGCAATGCCTGAGATATGTACTATATATTTCAGATTTAATCAGACAACTCGGCGATGTAAAAAAAAATTCTGTTGCCACTCAGGAAAACGGAATTATACTAATTTATCTCGAATTTAATTAAAGAACTCGTCTGTTTTAATGAAATGTGTTGCCATTACCGAAATTATAATATTTTAAAGTGTGTCAGCGTTCCTCAAAGCGAAAATTATCTAATTCTTCAAGCATTCACATACGTGTTATTGCATCATACGCATTTTCGTTTCCTTTTGAAAGTGAATTTGTAATTGTCGTCACAAATCATTACTTTGGCTGTAAAATCAAGTAGATCACAAAAGGAAAATCGATTGTTTGATCTACACCTCCCGCATGAAAGAAAAAGGTATCACAAAGTTAGAAACAGGCGAGCAACGGTTTAATGCTCTAAAACGTTCGAGTACACACTGCCAAAGCGCGTAGCGCGTTTGTCTGAAACAGACGAGCGAAGGGAAGCACGACTGGAAAGCGTTCCAGTAAGCACTGCTCGATCCAGATGAACAATGCCCGATGATTTTAATCTAAATTTAATGCATTCCCTCATGATGCTAATTATGATTATAATCTTCATCCAGGTTAGGTCTTTGGAAAGACGGATAAATTATACATGCAATGGAGAGCCTGAAATTTAAGAAGAAAGTACACCAGGAATATGCAATTATCAGCACTAGTATCAGATGACAGAAGCCAAGCCAAAAGAAACATGTAAAGAACGCATAAAGGAAACATTTCATAACAGAGTTAAAACGCAAACACTTTCTTTCTTTTAAGTAGCATTGCAGCGCATGCCACGTAACAGCTATCTACATTATGTCACCTACTTTGTTCTAATCTATACTTTAGAACGGTACTCTACATTATACATTATTTATGCATCTATTCGATCCAGTTGTAATTTAAAACAAACAAAGAAATCTTTTTTTCTTTATTGCATTTGTTTTTCTTTATTTTTATCCTAAAGCTGAGTTAGACCCAAAGGGCTATTAGTCTCAAAATGGCATTTTGCGTCGTTTCACTTTCTGCGTTGGTTCACTTTTCAAACTGTTGCCACTAAATATTATCGTCATGTAATATATTTAGAGAAACTAAATAATGAAGAATGTTTCTCGCATTGTGAAGAAACAGTAGTACCTAGAGCCATGAAAGTTTTCATAACGTAAAACTTAAAAGCCCGAATTTTGAATTTCCAGTTTGTTTTATGTATTTAAAATTTTGTAAAACTTTAACAAAGTTTTTATTAACAAACTGAACGATATTAAAGCGAGCGATGGCAACAGCGTACGGAAAAGGACATTTTTATCTCAAGAGCGCGAGTGTATGTGACAGAAATTCTAAAGATATACTCTTTTGCTATTTTTAAATATTTTGTGATATTACTGTTGAATTCAATTATTTGTGATTTACGTGGGAAGAACATGATATTTAATAAATAATCGTAACACTCAAAACGTTGAAGAAACGTCCTTTTGGGCGTAATATAAAATCTGAAGGCCTTTAGATTTTCGTTTCTTTTTTTTTTAACCCAGAAAGGCTATTAATTTTTTTTTTTTGCATTTTGTGCTGAAAACTTTAAGTGTCCGTTTCAATTTTCAAACTGTTGGCACCAATAATTATGTCCCTGTGTTATATTTAAAGAAATTAAAAAATAAAGAATCTGCATAAATATTTGTATGCGTTCTCGCATTGAGTTAAAACAACGGTAGCTATAACTATCCAATTTTGAATTATATAATCCTCCATCAAATATGAGCATCTGGAAGCCCTAATTCGAAATTTGAAATTTTTCTTATCGATTTCATATTTTGTAACAGAATTTGTAAAGCGAGCAGTGGCAATAATGTACGGATAAAAAAATATCTCCAGCGAGCGAAACTGTGCATCAGAACTTCTAAAGATATGTTATTTTAAATATTTTGTGATATTACTGTTCAACTGAATTTTATGGTTTAAATGCAAAGAACATGGTATTTAATAAATATAGGTAACAGAACAAAAAGTTAAAAAACGCTCCTTTGGGAGCAATGTAACATCTGAAAGCTTTCAGATTTTTTATATAAATACTTAATTGCACACTTTTTTATTCTTTTTTTAATGACCATTTATCTTTATTTGTTTTATTTCATAAAAATAAATAACTATGGATCATTTGCAGTGATTGATAAGTAACTGCAATACTTGACGAAAGACGGCGTTGAATTTTGTGCTTAATATTGAACATGTCTTCAGAAATTCGTCAAGAAAACAAAATAGGAAACTCCAAAATGTATTCACCCATGCAGTTCATGTCCATTTAAAAAAAATGCAGAAGCATTTTATGCACAACAATACAACAATAAAGTTTTTTACGAATTACAAAACTCAGCATTATGTTATACATTCAATTAAATTTGTATCCTTTTAAAAGAAGTCCTACTAATGAAAAATTTTCCCATTTTCTTAACGTGTTTTTCTTTACCTGATGAAATTGTATTATAACACCTGTGCTTTTAAGCGAAAAAAACTTCAGCTCTTTAGTGCTTTTAATTAAGCCTTCTTGAAACAACAGACTCTCCCCCCCTCCAAACCAACAAGTACTTCATAGCGTAATTTTAATTAAATTCATTCAGAAAGCTATGACTAAATAGCTACTTATTTCCTAAATTTACTTATTTCAAGAAAGGGACATTGTTCCTAACTGTGTGTTAAATTGTTCAATTTGATATACCCTTACCGGTTAATTTAGCTCTTGTTTGCAAAGAAAAAAATCCAGACGTTTTCCTCCATAAATAAAATTTACGTATCTAGGCTGAATGCTCGAAAAATTTACGATCTCTTACAGCAGAATAACGAGTGCTGAATCTTCTCATAAATTCGGAAGGAATGCACAAACGAGGAAGGGTAGGGAGTCCATTGAGACAAACGAAGATTTTCTTGAAACCTCATTCTTTAAGGCTTCTGTCAATTACTGGACAAAGCTTTCTTTTAGAGATATTTTGCAGAAACCTCGTCATTAGAGGAACGTATTAAATTCCAGTCTCGATGTGCTTTTACGGTTGTATATTAATCATTATTTTCCTCATAATGCATTGGAAATGTGTCTGAATGTATGAATTTTCTAACTTTGGGTTTACAAGGTTTGGCACTCAAGGGGTTATCATGTCTGCTCTGTTAAACCATTTGTCATTATATGTAGTTGTAGCTTCTGTCTGTTTCCTTATGCGCTTGTTTTTATACACCATTAACTCCCAAACGGTTTGAGCAGGGTACTTGAAATTCCATACCTCAGACGTTCTGCAGTGGGATAAACTTCATCGATTTTTTGGACATATCGATTGAATCCTTTTCTTAGAAGCAGCAACGGGTATTTTTGTATCGTAAAAGGATTCAGCTGAGATGAATTCGCGAAGATTATTACAGAAATGTGATAAGGTTAACTTAATAATTGCTCTTCTGAAAGACTTATCACCAAATTGGGTGATATACTAGTATATTTTACTAATCTAACTACGAAACAGCAAATCTTGCGATCCTCATGATATTTATTCTACTATTATTTTGCAGGAAAATAATCATTGATTATATTTTTTGGTGTCTCAAAGGTAGCCAAATCAATTAAAGTTATCGTTTTACTAGTCCTGCATCTATATTCCAGATTCAAAATGCCTTAGAATTTTGTAGTCACGTAATAAGAGCGATCTAAGGAGTAAAAATGCGTGATTTTTATCTTTATGTACTTCTTCAAATTTGTAAAGAAATATGAAGGAAATACCTTGATAGAAGGGTAATTTATAATGAATATATAATTCTTCAGCATAGTGTTAAATTAAGTGTACATCTCATGTGAAATATGCTTCTAAAATATATGTGAAATATAAAAACGACTACGTGTAGTGGAATGCCTGGAAACTGACAACCTGTGGTAGTTTGGGTTATGCTTTCTTCCCGAAGGCTGGGTACACTGTCTAAAAGAAACATTCGTTACGTTCCACCATGCAAAATATAAATATGAACAAAATTCTCCACAATGTCCTTTCTCTGAGGCAGGTAGACAAGCAATATTTGTTGTTATAAATAAAAACCTAACACTCCTTAATAAATAAGAATTTATATATAGGTTAGAAAAGTTCTATTAAAAATGTAAAAATGTTACTTAATTATTATATAAGTGTTAAGAAATTACCAGTTTGCTATTGCGTTTGTTTTTATTAGTTTTTCTCTCCAAGAATATTATCAGTGGTAATTACGTTTAAAGATATCTCCTCTTTCTCTAATATTGGCTAATTCTTTTCTTACCTGCATAATATTAGTTAATATTGTTTACCGCGTTTTGGTTCATTTTATTCAAATGGTGTTTTACAAAGTGATGCAGAATTTCTTGTTCTGGTATGCATCTGAATGCTCTTTATGATTAAATATGGCATTATACACTGTCACAAAAATGTATGCACCAAGAAATCGAGCCACAATCACGAAACTCGTCAGGAATGTAGTCTGGCAAGAGATATGCAAATGATTTAAATTTCCAACACTATGAGAAAAGGTTAAGCACACTATGCGCATATGAGATGCGCAGTTGGAAGAGTTTAAAAGCATGATTGCTCGTGCCGTAGTGCTATTCAAACGAATCCATCCTTTGAATGGGCGGTATTGTGACTAGATATGACTCTGAGACGTGACCGGAACAGTATGAATAGCTACCAGACTTTGAGATGGGGCGTTTAGTAGGCCTCAGGGAAGCCTGCTAATTGAACAGGCGTATCAGCCGCACCTCGATAGAAGCGATATGGTAGTTGCTGTCGGTGTTGGCGACAATGGATCACCGAAGTGATAGTTTACCGTCGCAGCTGGTCAGGCCGTCCCAGGAACACAAATGAACGGGAGGATTGTGCAATTATAAAAGCGGCCATTTCCACACCAGCAATATCCCTGGCATCGATTCGAAGCCATTAACCACCTTCCAAGCACCCAGTGGTATCAAAAGAAACCATTCGGAGACACCTACCGACACTGGTATATACTATCGACATCCATTAAGACAATTTCCGCTGACCTCACATCACAGACAGTGTCGACTGGATTTTTGCCAAACTCGGGCAAGCTGGAGTGTGACCGACTGGAGCCGTGTGATCTTCAGCGATGAATACCGATTTGGTCTCAGTGCTGATGACCAAAGCATACGCGTGCAGAGGCAGCCAGGCCAGTGGTCTTATCCGGCATTTATTGTGGAATGGCATACAGCGATTATATAAGGTGCGATTTGTTGGACACACGATCACCTCCAGTCGACCTTCAAGGCACTATGACGGTTCGCAGTTACGTGGACGAGATTTTCACACCGGTGGTACTGCCTATGCTATCAAGTAGCCTAGGTGTCAGTTATCAGCAAGAAAACGCTCGTCCACATACTATGCGACTCTCCCAACAATGTCTCCAAGCATATGACATACTCCCGTGACCTGCCGGGTCACCTGACCTCTCACCAATAGAATGCCTTTGAGACCAGCTTGAAAGGCAACTGAAGACGTTCCAGAATATTGTTGAATTAACTGCACAGTTGCAAAGATTATGGCATGATCTCCTACGGGAGATCATAGGTGACTTACTTAATTCGATGCCAGGCCGTGTTTCCGCTTGTAAACTACTTAATGATTTGTAACATTTTTCATGCCACAAAGTCTTGATAAAAAGATTTTTTGTTCTGAATTTGTAATCATTTGTTTTATAGTCTCATACACTACATATATGTTGAGTTTCGTAATAGTAGTTCGTTTCCTTCTGGGTGCACATATTTTTTGTGACAGAATGTATTTTGAAACTTTTATTATCTTGTAGGAATTCCCACTCTTTTTGCCTAAAGTGAATCTCGAGGAACTTATTGAACTGGTAAGCGACTTATCGCTGAGTTCAAATAACGAAAGATGTAGACTCAAGAAAGTTTAATTACCCTTTATTTCGCTCAAAATAATATGAACGGTTGGCCCCTTTCTTGGGCTTACAACAAAGTCTCCTCTCGGGCTTGAACTCAAAATACGAAATAAAAATTTACTGTGACTAACTAAGAGACTAAACCGAAGCTAACGCAAGTATCTAACGTAGTTGGCTCATAATTTAACTCAAACGGCGCGTGAAATACGGCCGAGCGTAATAGTTTCAAGAGAGACTTATCTCAAAGGCGAACACGCGTTACTCAGAATTCCTAGTACTACTTCTAACTAATTTTCATTCAACGCGATTCTAAAAACTCATTCTTGTAGGAAGTGGTAAGTGGAAGCAAGAATTGATAGGAAAGCACTTTGAAATTAAAATAACTGTTGCAAGATTTAAAATATAACTTACAATGTTTATGAATACGACTGCCTTTTTTTACGTAATATTATGAGTTGTTGCCTCTAAGTGATCATATAAATGTTGCCACGAGGCAATCATATAAGTCCTATAAGGATTGCTATTTATCTGGTGATAGCTGCAGAATCTTTTACCGGATCACTCTGTTAAACAGCACCAATGATACTTATGGTATGAGAAAGAGGAAACTCTAAATTTCTTGCCTAAAAGCACAAAACAATCATTTAAAATACCAGATAAAATTAATTAAAACGCCAAATAGTAACAAGTGAAAATAATTCAACAAAATTGCATGAGAGGGGGGGCCAGTCCTGGAAGAAAGTTAAGTAACAACAACATAAGCAGATCAAGCAGTTCATGAAAAGCAGAAGCTGCAGCACTGATCATGATACTTCATTTATTGTTCAGAATCAAGGAAACTATTGAGCAGAGACGGTTTTCGAGCTCATATATGCTACTTCAAAAA